>JAPMOQ010036200.1:29779-43920 GCA_026543055.1 Argiope trifasciata
TCAATATATATAACGAAATCTACGATGGTATATTTCAAGTTATTAAGTGAGAACATTATTATTTTAAAAATATTATTGTATTAAATAATTAAAGTCATAGACCAGTTTAAATGGGTTAGAAACAATCACGAGACTTCTCTATCTGTCTCTATCCCCCATATATCTCAGTATATATAATTTTTAACAGTGAGAGCATTGTTTTATGAAAGCACTTTTTTTTAAAAAAACAAACTGCTATTTTCTAATTTCTGAAATCATAGAACAGTTTCATAATGGATTAATCTTTCAGTGGAGTCAGTTCATTCAATGCTTACCACTTAAGAATGTCTGTAATTATATTTCCCCATTGGGGGAAAGAGAAATTACTTTTATCAAAACTGTTAATAAACGTGAGTGTAGTTTTTCTTAACATATTATAAAAATTAAATTATTTAATTTCCTTAAAAAAATTACATTCTGTGAAAATAATAGCTGTGATGTCATAATTTTACAGCAACCTTTCAAAAACGCATCTGCTTTCAAAGAAGCATGCGTAATAATAGAGCAATATTGATAAAAAGCAGGTAACAAAATATATGTGATTAAAAAATAATGATGAAATTTGCCATTTACTCTTTATTCATTGCCTACTGCGATTTCGAAATTCAAAATCCTCTAACCAAAATAATATGTTCTCACATGATAATAGGAATCTGTCTAAAAAGAAATTACATAAAACCGGAAGGAGAATTTTTATTAATGATAAAATTGTTTTGTAGTAAATGTGATATCAAACGAAATAGAATTAATAATTAAAATACTCGTGACTTCTTAAATGATATGAAACTTAAATAAATTTATCCAGTCAGCTATGCACAACATGATTGCAATACTCAAGGATTATAGATTAAAAATCTCAATGTGCTTGAGAATCTTCTACTTACTTGGAATTGCATGTAGTCTTTTACATGTGGGAGGAGTATCTGTCCATTTTCCATCCACGATACAAATAATATTGCTCGAACCTACCATTTCATAGCCATCTATACATATGTATCTCAGCTCTGCACCAGGAAGATACACCTGCTTTTGTCCTATAAGGTTCACAATATTATCGTCTTCGATTACAGCATTCTCTTTCACTCCGGGGTGATAACAGAAGGAACTTGGTGAGTCTGCAAAATGATATTGAATATTTGATGCGATTAATGTAAATTGTTTGTTGTAATGTTGCTGAATACTTGTCTGTAAAGGAATGTATATTGTTTGTTGCAATGTTACAGAATATTTGTCTGTAAAGAAATGTAAATAGTTCGTTGCAATGTTGCTGAATATTTGCCTTTAAATGAATATTTGTTGTAATGAATGTAAATTGTTTCTTGTAGTGATGATCAATATATGGCTGTAAACGAATGTTTGTTTATTAGAATTTAATGAATTCTGCATTGGTGGAAAGCAGTTTCTTGAATGTCAGTATAATAGTTTAATGATTTTCTTTCAGGATTAGAAAGTTTTTATTTCTACTGTATGCCTTTTCAAGCTTAATCTTTACAGAGTTAACTTATGTCAACACATCAAACTTTCTATACGAAAACATGATAATGATTAGAGAATTTAACAGTTATAAAATCCTATGTACCAAAATAAAATTAAAAAAATTATAACTGAAAAGCAATTAGCTTTATAAGGAAATAGAATACTAAAATTCATAAGTAATACATATTCTTAGCAAATTTTTAATTGTATGTATTACTTACAGTAAAAGAAAGCAAAACACACACACAAATCAGCTCATCTGGAAAACTTTTGAGAGCAATGTCACATTCAACAGCTCATCAAGTATTTCTCAAGTTTTTTCAATAGCTCATCATCTTAATAAGCCAATAAGGGACACTAAACCTTGGTGATCACTTTTGTCTAGAGGATATGTTAAGCGGCAGAAAATCGTAAGGTCGCGAGTTCGTACTTTGGTCGAATTCAACCTCTACATAGGCGCAAATCCACAACACAAACCCGCTACAATTCATACTTTGATACGCTGTTTAACTGATGTATATAGGCAATGTTAGAAAAAAAGTAAGATATTATAAAAGTAAACCTGAAAAGTTAATATTATTTGTCAACAATTTCTGAACTGGTATAAGAAAGTTGCTTATATTTAAAAATATATTTGATTCAATTATGGATTGGGATTCTTTTCATTGCTGTATTATAATTTTGATTATCTGCCAGACTGAGACCATAATTATATTGACTAATTGAATACTCAATTACATAGAAGCTAAATTTTAATTCGTGATTTTTTCTTTCGCGAATTTTATTTATTTGCAATTATAGCGATAAGTAGCGATTTTTACAATATATTATGATTTTAAATACACATATTTCACCCACTCATTGTCACACTCATGATTTGTAAATTAATAGAATTAGCTAACTTTACTATCAATATGTTTAAGAGTCAACCTATGCTTTAATTTTTTTGACAATGGACTATGGTGTTGTAAAAAAGTCACCTTTTAATAACCATCTTTTATAAAACCTTCACACTCTAAAAATAAAGTTCAATGTTCCCCTTGTATAATTGCAGAAAAATTTGCAAATTTTATTTAAAAAAAAAAAAGATTTGTGGATCTTTACCATAAACTGATGCTCACGATTCTCTCTACAAAGTAGTTTGTCCAATTCAATTGAATCAAGGTCTTTCATAATGCTGTTAGAAACTTCAATATCCAAGCAATTTTTTTCCCAATACATTATCTTTTACAGCAAAGTTATCTGCATTTTGGAAGCTTCATGTAAATTACGATCTTTCCTCCGCAGATTTGGAAAAAAAATCTTACGTTTGAATATTTAGTGAAAATATTATTTGTAAAAAATGACCAAAACTCAGAAAAAACAAATTGCGCGGTTATTCCAAACTGTAATTAAAAATCATAAAATTTTAAAATTGTATAAATATTAAATTTGTGATTTTCGAAAGTTCGATTTCGATATTGACTAAACATGTAAATTAATTTATTTAAATAATTTTTCAAAAGTGTCAACTTAAATGTATGAATTCTCATCTTCTGAATTACATTTGTACTAAATTTAGTTGCTCTAGATGCGTTGCTGATTATATCACCCACATTCTTTTACAAGCATAACATAGCCTTTACCACACAATTCTTTTATAAGTATAAAATAACGTGCCCCCACACAATTCTTTTATAAACATAAATTAACATCCCCATACACACAATTATTTTATAAGTATTAAGCACCCGCACACAATTCTTTTATAAGTATAAAATAACGCCTCCACACACAATTCTTTTTATAAGCATAAAATAACGCAAACACACGCCAAACACAATTCTTTTATAATCATGAAAGCAAATTGGTTTGATTTTTTTTAACTTTTCGATTAACAAAAATCATGTGGATAAAGGTCTGGATAAAAGAAACATCGATTTTTACATATTAAGAATTCGTTCGAATTATTAATCGACTCAGTTAACACCAAGCCTATAATTGACACCGTGTAAATGTATTAATAAGGAATTTCTAATTTTTCTTTAAAATTCTTTTAAACTAGAAAGTATTATACGATTATTTTTACTAGAACTATGTATACATATGTAAATATTCTCAGTAGCAAAAAAAGCATTTCTAATACATATTTCAATATATGTATTAGAAAGTTCGATCTTAATGAAGTGTGTATATTTTTACTTTCTTAAGGTCTTATCACGCGGTGAAATTTCGTCAGCAGTTTTCCGTTTCTGCCCTCAAAACTCGATCAAGCAGGTTTCATAATCAACAACTTTTTCTAACCAGCTAGAAAATGCCGTCGGAAATATTGTCCGCGAACGTTATTCAACCAATCATGTGAAACTTCGTCACACAAGTGACGTCACTTGCGATATTTTGCTGTATGTTTCAGCCTTTACATTACTTACCTAGTGACCCAGTCTTATTACAAGTGGGTGGAGGTGAGCTCCAGAGACCGGAATTCAAACATAAAATAATCCTAGGATCTCTGGTCTCGTACCCATCGTTGCAAATATATGCCAATTCGGTTCTTGGAGGAAGAGTCTGATTTCTGTTTATTGACATGATAAGTCTACTGTTGGGCATAGGTTCAGGATATGGACAGGAAACAGGAACTAAGAACCGGAAACATCATAATTATCCAGTAAATGTCATGACTATTCATATTTAATAAAACATCTTAATAAAAGTAATTGATTGAAAATTGACTAAACTAGGAATGCAATGAGATTTGTATACTTCATTTCTTTTGGAGTATTAAAGATAATAAAATTTAATAAATTGGGAGCAAGCCGCATGTCCTTTTGCTAAATATTAAAAGTAATTAATATTTCAAATAATTTAAAAACAAAGAGTAGTAAATTAAATATTTAGTGAATGATAACTATAAAAAATATGTACATTCACTAAACTAATAGATCCACTTCGATCCAGCCTGTTAGATAAATGTTAAAAGATTTGCAATATTTTTGAAGCAACTCTACGAAAGTAATCTCCAAGCATCCAAATTTTCAAAAAAGTTAGAATCTACAATGGGAAGAGGTATTCAAGCTACACTGATGGAAAAAAAATCCCAACACTCGGAAGGAGTTGTGCTAGATAAACGAAATTTGTTAGGCGTGTTTATACATCTGAAAGATGACGTCGATTCCAATTTCGAGCTACACGCGTAAGTGTGGCGCTAGTAGCGACACTGTGAACTTGCAAATGAGGTTTGCTTTTAATAAGCGCTGTAAGTTTCGTTATCGTTATTTACAGTTGGGATTTGACGTAGTGGGTTAATGTTAATCAAGGATGCCTCTGAGAAGACGAAGAAGTCATTATCAACAGCTCACTGAGTTCGAACGAGGTCGTGATGTAGGGCTACGAGAAGGTGGGTTTTCTTTCCGCGATATTGCTGAAAGACTTGGCAGGAATATATCCACTGTGCATGAGCATTGGCGGCAGTGGTCAAGGGAAGGTACTGTCTCAAGAAGACAAGGTTCCGGGTGGCCACGTGGTACTACTGAAAGAGAAGACCGTCGTATTCGGCGTATGGCTGTGGCTAATCGTACTGCGTCTGCAGCTGAAATTCGAGCTGCAGTTGGCACCACAGTGACACAACGAACTGTTACAAATCGGTTACTTCAAGGACAGCTCCGAGCCAGACGCCCTGTGCAGTGCATTCCACTGACTCCAAACCACTGCCACTTGCGACGTGAGTGGTGTCAAGCTAGAGCTCATTGGAGGACGGAGTGGAGATCTGTTGTGTTTTCTGATGAAAGCCGGTTCTGCCTTGGTCGCAGTGATAGCCGTTTGTTGGTTAGAAGGAGGCCAGTTGAACGCCTGCTAGTGACCTGTCTGCGGCCTAGACACACAGTGCCTAATCCTGGAGTTATGGTTTGGGGAGCAAATTCGTACGACAGCAGGAGCACTCTCGTGGTTATCCCACGCACCCTGACTGCAAATTTGAAAGTCAGTCTAGTGATACAACCTGTTGTGCTGTCATTCATGAACATCATTCAAGGGAGGGGGGTTTCCAACAGGATAACGCTCTCTCTCATACCGCTGTTGTAACCCAACATGCTCTACAGAGTGTCGACATGTTGCCTTGGCCTGCTAGATCACCAGATCTTTCTCCAATCCAGCACGTATGGGACATCATTGGACGACAACTCCAGCGTCATCCACAACCAGCATTAACCGTCCCTGCATTGACCGCCCAAGTTCAACAGGCATGGAACTCCATCCCACAAACTGATATCCGACACCTGTACGACACAATGCATGCAGGTTTGCATGCTTCCATTCAAAATTCTGGTGGTTACACCGGTTACTAATGTACCAACATTTCACATTTTGAAATGGCTCTTCCCGCCAATGGCTCTACCTGTGATCTTGAAACTTTAAGCATTTAAATATGTTACCTAGACAAATGTATTCCTAAAATTTCATTACTGTACAATAATTTTTTCTTGGTGTTGGGATTTTGTTTTCCATCTGTGTATATCAGATAAAGAACTTTAAAAAAAGATGAGGTGGAAAATGCAAATAATTTTTACTCTTGTCTTGTTTTTTAAATTGAGCTTTTGTCTTTATACACAACTTTTAGATGAAAAAAAAAAATACCCAGTTAACAAATCTCTCTGGTCGCCATAATTCTTAACTTAATTTAAAATAGATTTTAAAGTGATCATACGCAAGAAAAACATTGAAATCACAAACCAGTCAAAAATATCTATCGGATGAATGCTGAGTTCATTTTCCTAAATATTCAAGGAATCAAGCCGCACATTAAACAGTTTACAACGACTTTTCTCAAGATGGTGTGCAAACAATGGGAATTAAATATTCATTTCGAAAACAGAAACTATTTTCATATAAAATTAGCCATTGATATGACATTTTATTCTTTTATACAATTTCTTTAACCACTGAACTATTTTATTTTCTTTATTATCTAATATGATGACATCTTCTATTTTGAGAATATTTTCTTATTTTGATTCAAATGAAAATTCATTGAATACTTGAATTATCTATGTATTCTAAATAATTTTAATATTGAAATAATTGCTATAAATGGATTATTTTTTGCTTACAATTATTAAATTTGATAAATCGATACGTGTATGACATACGGGCAAAACAGTTTAGTGTTTAATAATCTAAATATGGAATTTCTCTATAAATTAAACTATCAATCCACAGATGTGGAGTTTCTTTCTTTAATGAATGTAATATTAATGAGAAATTTGCTAAGTAACAGTTTCAAAATATATTAATACAATTATTTTACCTTCTGCTGAACGTTGACACCACGGAACGGAGCTTGACCATTCCCCTCTAATCAAACAAGTCAGTACTTTATTTCCTAGTAATTTGTAACCTTTATTACAAAAATATTGGAAAGAATGTCCATTGCTGTACATTTGGGAAACATTGGAAGCAATACCATTTATCAAAACACGGTAACCGAACTGTATGGATCCAGGGTCCGGACAAATTTTTGTGAGATCTAAAGACAAAAAACAAAGAAAAAAATCATTTTACTTATGAAATATAATATTCTACAGATTCGAAATATTAAACTATATATAATTTTTTTAGCTTTGAGAATTTATTCTCACTGGTATAAAAACTTGCAAAACTTGGATAACAATTTCTCCAGAGTATTGAAGCTTATATGGACTAGACTATTTTTCCTATATTTTATAAAAAATCAAAATATGACAGAATGAAATATTGTTAAAATGGCTCGAAATCAACCCTTTTCCAAAACAAATTTAGTTTTGAATTGCAATAATTGGACAAATTCATTTCACTTCTTAACTTATAATAAATCTTTAATTCTTAAAATGATAGCAATGCAATATTTTTGTAGCAAAATTTAGCACTTATTTGTTAGGCTATATTAATTTACATGAACAAAAGCAAATTCACATCTGTCTGCTTCCTCTCATCCTTATTTTACAATGTTTTAAATCAGTTCGGGAACGTATATTATCGAACTACATTCTGATTTATCGGGGTAAAAATGTGTTAGCTTGTTTATACAATTATGCAAATATTTATAACTAAATACCAATTTAATTTTTTAAAATTAAGTATGTTAAAATTTTAAAGTAATTTATTTCACCTTTTTGACTTTCCAAACGACCAACTTATCAGTTAAATTAACTATTTAAGGTTCAAATAAAGAATTTTTTGTACAACCGAAGTATCATGTGCAAAATTAATGTCATTGATTTTGAATTTTGGCAAGAAAGAAGATACGGCTACTATTTAATTCATAATTCTGTTAGATATTTTAAGATGACTGCAGATTTCAGCTACTTTCCTTTAAAAGGCCCTTTTTTCTTCCTATGTGTTTTAATGGAATAAAATATCTTTTATACTTATAGGATATCGTAGCATGGACCCTTTTCCTTTCTTTCTTTCTTTTTGTATTTTTCAATCAGACCTTCCTGCTATCTTTCATGGAAAAAATTAAATTCATTTTCATTCAATAAAATTAAAAGCTTTAACGGAATACAAAAAGTTGATGTTTTTTTAAAATTTTTATTACGTTTTGAACACTTGAAAGTTAACTTTGCTACTCTAATAACTGCTCTTTTTGGCAAATCTCGACTAACACGCGGAAAGTTTTACATTAATAATATCTAAAGTATTTGATAAAGCTTTCAAACATATTAAATACTTAATTTATCAATAATTAAAAACTTTGCTTTGATTGCAAGTATACATAATATATGGCATAGTTAACTGCATCGGCAATACTACAGTGGGTTAAACATGAATTTTATAAATTCAAACAAGAATTTACAAATAATTTTTCAGTTATAATTCATGTCGTATTCGTATGTAACAAAGGTAAACTATTACATTTACATGACTTCTTGTACAAAACATTTTAACAAGTATTTATTTAAACCTAAGTGAAGACCGATAAATATTAGTTAATAGGGGGAAATTGCAATGCATTTACTCTTATTTTTCCTACTGAAATAAAATTAATGAAATTTAAATGAGAATCGATAATTATTAGTTGACAGAAAGAAAAAAATTGCTTTACATTTATTCATACCTTACTATTTGAAAAAATTTAAATGAATTTAAGTGCAGACCCATAAATATTGGTTAATAGGAGAAACAAAAATTGTCTGTAATTTATTCATACATTTCCCATTGAAATGAAATTAATGAAACCTAAGTGAAAACAAACAAATTTTAGTTAATAGGTAAAAAATTACTTTATACTCATTTTTTACTTGAAATAAATTTTTTCGGATTTCAATTCTTTTCGTTGTTATTTTCTCTATTGAAATGCATTTTGTATTATTCTTTTAACTTTATTCGTATTTTATGGACATAAATAAGCAACTTCAGAGTAAATTCTACGACTTAAACTATTTCCTGTAATTTCTATTATTTTCAGGAAAACTCGAGACAAAATATTTCAGTACTAGTGTTCCAATGTTCAAGGAGCAGTAGGCACTCCTTGATGATTTGGAGTCACAGCAATGCTGTGCTGAAAAGGCTCGAATTATGAGGTAGATAACGTTGCTCGTACGCAGGATTCACGACTTTTTTTTAGAGACTGCTTATTTTAATTTTTCACAACAAGATTCAAAGATCACGTTGAAAAATGTTTCTTTTTCCTAATGCCGGGTTTACACTCGGCTGGTTCTAAGACAGCAAACAAGCAGCGCATGCGTAGAAAAGAACCGATTCATGTTTGCCACAATTTCATAACATAGATCCAGGGATTCCGTATTTGGCTACAAATTACCGTTTCAGCGTCCTTGAATTTTTCTTTTTCAATGCATATCGTAATAAAATTATAGATAATTACATAAAAAACAGGGCAAAATAAAAAATCTAGCTATCTAAATTTCGAAAATACAGGAAAAAAAAATGCAAATAAAAAACACAACGTTGTAACAAAAAGAACAAAGTATTAAAAAAAAATTCTAAATTAATCTATAGAACGTAATCAATTTTTTTATGCAGAAAAAAAACCTTGCCAAATTCTACAAACGCATGTGCTGTAAGAAAAAGAATACAGTACAGTGGCTCATAGATGTCTTGCCGGAGAAATTACATGCCATCAACTGATCAACATTTCCACGCAGCGTTGTGTAGTGGCCGCCCTACAAATGGCCGAGTGTAAACCCGGTATAACATATGAAAATTTTTGTTTTGATTTAAAGTGTTATCACTAAACATTTCAATTAAAAGAAATCGAAGCAGTTTTTGTGATTTGATAAATCTGCTGAGATGGTTAAAAATTGAAACTGAAGTAGTTATGAAATAACTAAAATAAAATAACTTATTTCGGGCTTTCAAACCAAAAATTTTAAAATCTTCAATAACAAGAAATAGAGTTGAAGTGAAATTTTCAAACCTTTCCTTTCTCATTGCGACTACAATTATCAATTTATTTTAAAGTTTGCTTTTTTTTAGAAAAACTTTTTATTCTTCTTAAATTATTTAACTGTTAATTTATTTTAAAAATAATATACCATGAAAATAACACTTGGAAAAATATAGGGTTTATATATATATATATATATATACACCGAAGAGCCATTACATTATGACCACCCTCCATCTATGAGAATGGGCTCGCCCAGGAGCAGAACCACTGAACGTGCTTGGTTGATATTGAAGTATATAAAACGGGTATGCAGTGTCTATCTAAACATAGTGCGATTAGCGACATAATGGGAAAAGCAGCGGATTTATCAGACTTTGATAAAGGTCAAATCTTTATGACTCGGCGACTTGGAACATCAATATCAGAAACGGCGCTTTTAGTGAGCTGTTTACGTGCAGTTGTTGTGAGCACATATCAATGGTGGTGCAGGGATGGTGAAACGGCAAGCCGCCGGCCAAAAGTGTGTCGTCCACGGCGCATTGATTCCAGAGGAGAGCGGAGATTGCTACGCATTGTTCGCCGTGAGCGAAGGGCTACAACAGCAGAAATCACCACCAGTTACAACAGTGGTGACCCAGGCAGTGTTTCTCAACACAATATGCAGCGTACATTGCTGCGTATGGGCCTACGCTGTCGGAGGCCGAAGCATGTTCCAGCACTAATGGAACGTCATCGCCAGATGCGTCTGCTATGGGCCAAGAAACATTGGAATTGGACACCACAGGAATGGAAGAAGGTTGCATGGTCCAACAAATCACATTTTCTGGTCCATCACCTCGACGGGCGTGTGAGAATACGCCGATTTCCAAATGAATCCCTTGCTCCCGGATGCACAGTTGGACGGATACAAGCCAGTGGTGGGGGTATTATGGTGTGGGCAATGTTTTCATGGAGCACATTAGGACCCATAATCCCCATAGAACAATCCTTGACGTCTGAAAGGTACGTGAACATGGTTGCAGACCAGGTTCACCCATTCATGGCAATAGTGTTTCCTGCGGGGGATGGCTTGTGCCAACAGGATAATACACCATGTCATAAGGGTCGAATCGTCATGGATTGGTTTGAGGAACATTCCAGTGACTTTCAAGTCATGTCTTGGCCCCCAAACTCACCTGGTATTAATCCAATAGAGAATTTGTGGTCCTACTTGAAAAACCAAATTTGTGCTGCCACTCTACCGTCTCGCAATGTGAGGGAATGCAGGACCAGTTGGTGAGCGCTTGGTACCAGATACTTCAGACTACCTATCAGCACCTTGTGAAATCAATGCCATGGCGGGTGCGAGCAGTTTTGAGGGCTAAAGGTGATCCTACATGTTATTAGCAGGGTGGTCATAATGTAATGGCTCTTCGGTGTATATATATAATATACTTTTAAATACAGGGTTAGCGAAACATAAGTTACCCACTTTAGAGGGCTCTGAAATGCGATTTATTGATCCAAATAGGAGAAAATGTGAACAACAGATTATTGAGGTGATACTCATAACATTCCTTCAGTAAAAAGAATTAGAATGAAAATTCACCTTTAGGTGGCTTTGTGATGCACATGAAATCATTGAATATGGTTCATAATTGTTAAATATAGTAAGTTTAAAATTTCTCAAGGGGTCCTTTCTCATTTTCAACAATATGCTTTAATCACTGAACCATTTTTTTCTGTAGATGACCGGAATTAGTTTCCCGTATTATTAAGAAAATTGTGCAAAATGTTCTCCTTCAGGTCTGGTAGAAATGATGACTTTTACTGCAGATATTGTCCTACAAATAACCCTCTAGTCAAATGTTCCAAGAGTTGATCCCCGGCGAGAAAGCAGAACATGCTATTAGAAAAAGACGGCTGTTAACTCGTAATGCCATGAAATGCTGTATTAGCAAACGCTTTACAAGACAATCAATTTGAGATAATGCACCATCCCGCATAAAAGTGATGTCTTGAAAGCATCCATGCAGTAAAAGAGTTGGCATTACAAAGTCCCTCTGCACATCATGATATAGTTGTCTGTGACAGAGCAGGTTTGGGTTCCATTTGAAAAGAAATACGGCCCAATTATAAAAGTAACTATCAAAACACACCATATTGTCACTTTTGCAGGACGCAAAGATTGTTCTTGGACAATCTAAGGATATTCAACTTTCCAAATTCGACAGTTTTGGGTGTTAACTTGCCCACTGAGGCAAAAGCAGGCCTCTCAAAGTGCCATGGCCAAGTTGCCCAGATTTGATTTTATATTGATCAAAAATTCTGGTGTTCAAATTTTCGTATAGTTGAATACGGCGTATCCAAAACTCTGGAAGCAAAAGGGAAAGCTATAATACTATGCAGCAATTGACTGCTGGCGTTAACGTGTGCAGTCGCAAGAGTTTCGATACTGGAAGACAAGATTTTTTTCGTCATCTACCTATAAGAATATCAAGTTGCCCAGTTTCTTCAAATTTCTTTATCATCTCCCTTAAGTCAGCTGGAGACATTAGATTTCTTCGTATCTAATACGTACGATGAAATTCATTTAGAGCAGCAAAGGTGTTTTGTCGTTGCTAGTAGTAGAGTTTTACCAGTAGGTCTTTTTCTTGCAACGTAGGTACGATGAACAAAGGAGAAATTAATGTTCGTAAAAAATCCTTCTTTTTATGCAAAGAAAAATGGTTAAAGACATGCGCTGTAACGCAAATTATCTTTCACATTTTCACTATATGCAAATAAATGAGTTCTGCTACAACGTCATCTATTTTTAAATTTTTGTATTAATTTTTTTAAATTATGAAATGTTACGCGCATCATCTGAATAATCTGCAGTTCAAATTTTATCTTATTTGACAAATAAAAAGCATTTTAGAGCTTTCTGAAGTGGGTAACTTATTTCTTGCTAATCCTGTACTTATCTTATATGGTGAAGATGAAGACAATTTTGAAGTTGTTTTCTCCAAGACCACTTTCTATGAGAAAACTAACATCCTTAAAATGCAAAGAAACTTTAAATAATTGGAGATTTTTTGCAGAAGGAAATAATTCAAATAACACAAAAAATATTTCACAGAAACCACATAGCTTACTACTCTCGATTTTAACTTCGCAGATTTTGCCTGTTGTTCCAGATGGGCATGTGCAATTTCCACTTTCTAGACAGGTTCCTCCATTTTGGCAGCGACAAATAGGAGAAATAATCCCTCTGTCATCATCTAATGAAGTATAAAGCAAATTCATGACTGTAATTATTCAGAACGTATAAAAATAAAGCAATTTTGAAAATAATAGTTTCAATTCCATAAATAATTTCACTTGCACAGCTTTTTTTGTTTCTTTTAGAATGTAAGCATAAAAATATTTTCTCTGTAAACGAAAATATTATTTTTCTCCACTTTTAAAATATACAGGGTGCCTCAAAGATCTTGACCTCGGTTTTCATTCCTTAAATATTGATCATAGATATATACTGCAAATTACATATCTGATTTAAAAAAAGGTGCAAAATATTATGAAATCGATTAAAACTCTCGGGGTATTAAGCTTTAAGAAATATATAATTTAAATTTTTATACTGACACCCTACAAAAGAGTTTCTTGGGAGCAAAATTTTCCCTGTCCTCTGACAAGATCATGTAGAGACTTTAAGAATTTTATCATGAAAGTTCTGAAAGACATATTAAATCAAAATACAATTCATATTGGTCAAATGATCAAATACAAATTAAAATGGAAATGCTTTCAGCTTCAATGCAGATAAAGCGTCGCAGGAATGCATCATCTATACTTATAATAAAGCTCAATGTGTGTGTGTGTGTGTGTGTTGGCGCTTTACAGGCCAGACCGTTGGACCTACAGTTACCAAATTTGCTACATGTGTACCTTGGAGGTTGGGAATGTGCACCTCGGAGCCCTTTTTTCGTATTTTTAATTAGAATTTGAATTAATTAAAATTTAAGCGAAATTTCGACATTTTCCCGCTATAACTTCCGAAAATGATATCGCACAAACATGATTTTAACATCAATTTAAAGATTAAAAAATTAGCTTTCTAATGGTATCAGTGTTTTAATGTATAACTTAAGCGTCTATTTTTAACGAATTTTTAAAGAAATATTTCAATCATTTTTTTAACATGTCACTGGATAAAATAAAAGAAAACAATGACGGAAGTTCAAATAAAAACAAAACTTTCATCGTAAATCAAGTCTAAAGAAATGATACTTTTAGCACGTGACTG
>JAPMOQ010036206.1:0-23833 GCA_026543055.1 Argiope trifasciata
AACACGTGGGGGTATTTGCTGTCCATGAGAAGCAGGAAGCAAACAGATTGGCGACAGCTTCTCATGGGGAACTTTTAGGAATGGTGGCATTTGCGGCACTTATTATGCTGTCAACGACATGCTGCATTGCTTCCGTGACATCGTAAGCATTGACCATGATTTCAGTGATTTTTGCCAAATGTGTGAAAGTATTCCAGTCTACTCGCTGGAATAGAAAACGCGGAGGACAAGGGGTCACACCGCCACTATCAGCATGTGAGACTATAATAGGGAAGTGATCACTATTGTAAAGATCTTTACTTACTCCAAAAGTCAGCAATGGCATGAGTGCAGGAGAACAAATGGCCAAATCAATACTGTGGAAGCTGCGTGTGGGTTCATGAAAGTAAGTCTTTTCGTCATTATTTAGGAGACAGAGAAAGTTATTCGAAATAAACTGCTCAATCTGTCTCCCTCGAGAATTGGTAATTTCTGAACCCCACCAAGAACTATGCCCATTGAAATCGCCTAGAATAATAAGTGGTTTAGGAAGCTGGTCTACTAAATTGTCCAGATGCTGTTGACTAATTACATCATGAGGCGGTAAATATATACTACAGACTGTGATTAATGTTAGAGTGTGAACTTGAACTGCCACAGCCTGTAGAGTTGTATGTAAAGTAAGAGGTGTGCTGGCATATAGATTTGAAGTAAAGAGGCAGACACCGCCAGAACTGTGAGATCCTGTCTGCATCTTTTCTAGTACAGTTATAACCACGCAATTTAATTGGAATATTGGGTGTCAGGAAAGTTTCTTGAACACCGACACAAACTGGATGAAATTTATTTAAAACTGTCTTGATGTCTGAAAGTTTGGACCGAATGCCGCGACAATTCCAAGAAATGAAGGTACCCATTAAGCGTGAGGTTTCGAAAGGGAAGGAGAATGGCCATGTGTTGGAGTTGCCTGATCTTCGCAACTCATATCAAGTGCATCTTCATCCTCAGATGGATGGAGCTTAAAATCAGGGTATGGTTGACTTTCCTCCAAAAATGGACGTTAAGTCCTTATGGGCTATACCATCCTTGGCCAACCCCAAAGCAACTGAATTCCGTGAAATAGATTTTTGAAGTTTCACGGAAAGATCTTTATGCGAGATGCCACGTTTGGCCAGTTTCAATTTCAGTGAGGACTGAGGTTTTTTTTACGCACTTTTTTAGATATTGACAGATCAGGTTTAGGAGATTCTGGAATACTTTTAACTGAGTTATCAGAATCAGATTCTGATGTTTTTGTTAAAGGTTTTGTTTTTGAAATCTGCTTCATACAGTTCTCACAGGAACAATTTTTGCAAAACGGCTTTTGAACAATAGAAGCATAACTTACACCAGCAGTAGGAGTTTGAATTTGAACCCTACGCCTGGCTTCGGGATATGACAAATTTTCTTTTATTTTTATTGATGTCACTTGTTTCTCCAAGTTCCAGCGTGGGCAAGATCGTGCATATGAAGGGTGATCGCCACCGCAGTTCACGCACTTTTCTTTTGCACTACATTGCTGACTATCATGCCCTTTTTCAGCACAACGGGCACAAGCTAGAGTCTCACGGCAATTAAGTTTGGAATGACCATATCGCTGGCACTGGTAACATCTCAATGGATTCGGAATGTACTGTCGAACTGGTAACTTGATATAGCCCGCGTATATAAATTCAGGTATTTTAGGACTGTGAAAGGTAAGTATGTAGTGCTTGGTTGGGAGGATTTCACCGTCTCGCCGAATCGTAATCTGGCGAACTTGCGTGACTCCTTGTGGTTTCAATTCATGTGTTATTTCTTCTAAAGAGACATTAAATAGTTCTCCGCATGTAATAACACCTTTGGAGAAATTTAGAGATGTATGTGGATTCACAGAGACAGGAATATTTGCGAGAGCTTTTAGTTTGATAATTTGTTGTGCTTGTTTTTTGGTATTAATTTCAACTAGAAGGTCACCAGATCCCATTTTCCGAATAGACTGAACATCACCAACAGTAGCTGATACTGCCTTTTGCACAAGGAATGGTGAAACCGAAGAAAACGTCTCTTGCTTTTCTGATAGGCGCTTGACAACAAAAAATTTATCGTAATATGAAATATTTTGTACATAGTAAACTTTATGCCCACTGAAGGGAGAACGGTTTTTAGGCCCCATATGATATCAAAAGTAATTCAGGCCCGACGGCACAGCCCACCATGGAGCCCAACAAGGGAAGGCAATTACTGGCTCTGGCCATTTCCAGCCTCGGAATACACCTTAGTGCTAGCCGGAACCTATACGCTGAGAGTTACCCCAGGGGACAGTGACCACCCTTAACGCCAAGCCCAAGGAATAACCCCTTCGCTTGATCCCTAGCAGACTAGGCACTTAGATGACTAGCTACCGGCCGATTGATACACCGGGGACCACAGTGCACCACCCGTCTAATGGGTCGCCACGCACGGCAAACACGTGGGGGTATTTGCTGTCCATGAGAAGCAAGAAGCAAACAGAGCGGCGACAGCTTCCCATGGAGAGCTCCCTCGCCTACCCTCAAGGGATGGAAGGATCAAGCAAACAGCAGCAGGAGGAGAGGAGATTAAATTGAAAGGGAGTAAAGATCCCTGGGTACCTCGGGATTGGGACACCCGTACCCACCTAAAGAAGGTGAGCCCCTGAGGGGTCTTACAGTCAGGAAAATTTCTCATATATATTGATTACTTATTTCTATTATCGAATATTGTAGAGTTAATTATAATCGTTGCGATTAAATCTAGAAAATTTTAACTAGTCAATATCCATCATATCGTCATCATGTACACTATGTATTTTCATATATATAAACAGTTTCATGGAGTTTACTGGCGCTAAAACCACTTATGTAGATAATTTCAAGAAAGTATACTCTAAGACATGTAATTGTTGCCATTAATGCAATAAAAAAATTAATAAGGGCAGAATTACATCGCTACAAGAGTGAATATAATCGAGAGAAATTACCAACAAATTGAACAGCGTGTTACACAGATTTGTGATGTGATTCTTTTTTGCTCTCTGGTATGTTTCGTTCACAACGTGCTCATCGCTGTTTCCACATCCTTGCAATTCTCTAATCACATCATCCACGCTGCATCCTTCCTCTGCTCTCAAAATGACGAATATTCAGTTGTATCCACATACTAGGGACGTAGGATGTTGAAAGCAGAATGGATTAAAATCGCACAGGTAGCCTGAAGCAAAATCGGTGATGTAATGGTTGAAACTTGTTGGTGGGCGGCCAAATGAATCGAAGAAGTATATTTTCAAACTGCTACATTGAATAACAGTAAGCCAGTGCTGGCCGTCAGTAGAAGAGGTCCCTGTGCTGACAATGAAAGCCGCGGGAGCCAGATCCGCAGAAGGAATCTGGTCCGCGGCACACGTACCTTTGAAGAAACTTGAACCTACTGTTTTGAAAACATGTATTATAACTGTGGCATTCATATTAACACCCTGGCCAGCGATAGAGTATTTGTATGGAGGACCCGGGCGTAGACGCCTATAACCTCCATTCCCTGGTGATGCTAGGCAGATACATAACATGGTAATCTAACTTAATACAACTATGCATAATTAGTATTGGAAAAAAAAAACAAGGGTGGAATTACAAAAAAAGAATTAAAATAATAAAGAGTAATTTAAAATAATACCAAGTTAATTTGAGGAGTTAATTTAATTTGATTGAATTCAGTGGAGAATTTAGAGCACAGAGGTGCAGGAGTTAGTTTTGTTTTGAAGTGTGAGAGTAGATCAGTGAGCGGGGGAAACCAACGTCCTTGGGCTGGCCAGCAGTTCAATGTCATTTCCGACCAGGTGCGGAGAGCGGTGGTAGTGGTGAGGGAGTGGTCAATCAGCTGTTTCCTCCAGCTGTCTCAAGTTCCGGTTTCAGAGAGGGCTGCTTTTTTTTTCCAAGGTCGTTTAACCCTTTTGCTTTTTGCTTTTCTTTTTTCCCTTGGCGTTTTTCTTCATTTTTTCAATTTTCTTAGTTTCTTCGCGTTTCATTCCTTTTTTTTTTAATTCCTGCTAGAGGGTTTTTTATTTTTATTTACTTTTTATTTCCTGTTTTCAGCATTTTTTATATATTTTTTTATACATTTTTTCCTTATTTTATATATATTTTTTCTTTTTTTCCCCTTTTTTTCAAAATTTGGAAGAAAAATTCCAATGCGCTGTTAAGCGATGATTCGGCGAGGCCGTTTTTTATTGCGAGGGTTTTTAGGGGCGTACCGAGGGAGCGATTTTATTGTTATATTGTCCATTTTATCTATTCGCTGAAAGAAGGAGGTTGATAGTTTCTTAATGAATTCTTCTATTGTTTGCATTTTTAGGTCTTTTCTAATGTTGATATTTCTAACGAACCATGGCACTTTGGATATTTGGCGGAGGGTTGAATTTTGGGCTATTTCCAGTTTATTTAGGTGGGTCTTTGCTGCTGCTCCCCATATTGGTGCAGCGTAGGTGATTAGTGGCCTTAGTAATGATTTGTAGATGAGGAGCTTATTGTCTATTGAGAGTTTGGAGTCCCTTGATAGTAATGGGTACAGTTGGGCTTTTGCTTGTTTGAACTGGTTGGTGATATTTTTGATGTGATTTGCGTAGGTCAGTCTTTTGTCAAGTATTACTCCAAGGTATTTCGTACTGGTTTTCCAAGGGATTGGGGTATTGTTTAATATTGCAGGCGGGGGTTTCTTTTTTTGTTAGTGAAGAGGATATATTAACACCCTAAGTTTCATGAAGTTTTTCTACATATAAATAAAATAAAATTTTATTTTTCTAGTGGTGAATAATTCATCCAGTAAAAAAATTGGAAGTTTCGCTTTCATTCAATTATGTGATAATTTTTGCTGCATAAATTTTATGAACAAAAATGTAATATTTATCTCATCCTTTTTTAATATATTAAAAATAAATACTTTCTAATCAGAAATTCACCTAAACAAAACAAAACACAATGAATATTATGGAAGAAAGTCTTAGGCATTTATTTAAAATTAAAATACATCATAAATACGATTGAAATTCCATTTTACATTTCTAAAAGAATTACACGTGTTTCAGGTTCGTTTTGAAATCGATATTTTTTTTAAAAAATAAGATGACTGAAAGATAAATGTTACAAATATTTAATTATAGAAGAACGCTGCAAATGAAAAATAGAATATTCAGTGATGTAAAAGAATTTTAAAAGGCATAAATTTCACAGAAATTAAAATATTTACTCCTTGAAACCAAAGATAATAATAGAAAGTAATTTCTTTAACATAAAATTTTATATAGCTATTCGCATATGAATGCAAAATTAAAAATTCCGCCTGGTTCGATTTAGTGGTTTGCATGTGATATTATAACATTAAAATGACTTTCATTATCAGCGAAGTTTTATGTTTAATGAAAATCCGACTATAGTCCGGGGCCATCAGAAGAATGATATCTACTTTTATCGAACTGCTCAATTAGCTTATAGTAAAGTCATTTAGTTCTTATCTTCTTATAGTAGTAGTGTTTTGCTTAATTCGCTTTTAGTGAAAGAGTAAATAATCTTTTTAGTCATAATCCTAAATGCACCCATTCCCGCTCTTTCATTGCCAAATCTTATTCTTTAATATTTTGTCTTTCCATTCCATTATATGTAAAAAAAGTAATGTTACAAATGATAAAAGATAATTTCTGTAATCATATTTCTGAAAAGGAATTTTTCATCCTTTTATTTTGAAAATCGCAGCAATACTGTTTCACAGATCGCAGCGCCACTATTTTAAGAGTCTGAGCGTCACTGAGAGTTGGTGAAAATAATCTTAAACTGCATAGGATTAGGTAGTCAATAAGTGCTTGCTGTTTTCCAACAACGCATTGTCATTGCATTAAACACGTCAAATTTCGTGCCAAAAAAAGAGTATTTGCGGGGACATTTATTGCACTTTATAGCACCTGCAGTTGAAGTTTGCAGAATTCCAGTTGAGACTTAAGTAACCATAATCTATTTTAAACAACTTGAAACGACTGGTTTAGACACATTAAAAATAATGTTTTTGATCGTGCAGATAATAATCTGTCTCACCAAAAAGTTTGAAGACAAACAATTGGATGCATTACTTCATGAAAATTCAAGTCAAAAGCTAACTGAACTTACAGAATCATTAGAAGTTGATCATACATTAGTTTCGAAACGTTTGAAAGCATTTGAAATTATTCAAAAGCAAGGTTAGTGGTTGAAGTACGAATTGAAGGCGAGAGGTAGGATGATAGGTAATTGAGGTTTTTTGGCACAAAAGCCAAATTTAGCCATACTGTGCTAAGTATATGGCATTATAAAGAATTGTAATGTAATTTATGGTATTGTAATGTAATTGAATTTTAAAGTTTCAGCAAATGATATAAAAACATGGATGCAAAAGTTTTTAAATTTCATTTGCATTGAAGTAAAATTCAGAATCTAAGCGAATAAGACAGTTTGTTTTTATGGAGCAAGGTTGTTATTTATTGGGTTTATTGGCCTAAGAGCCATATTTTTGCTTAACTCCGTCAGACAAATGTTTTAAATCATTTATACAGCATGTTAAAATTGAGATAAGAAGCAAATTTTTTTTATCACTGTTTTAAAATGTAACATTTGAAATTGATATTTAAAACAAGAAAATAGACCAGAGAGATTTAAAAAGGCAATAAAATTTAAATAGATTTATAGAATCCAATTATTTTTAAGTGGCTAAAAATATTTTCATGGGGGATATTCAGCCACTAAATCTTGGAGTGTTAATGATGGTGACGAAGAAAACAAATGATTGCGATGATGATTAAACGAGTGACATTTAATTAAAACGTCTAAAACGGAAAAGTCTACATGGCATGTCGGACATATCGGTGCATCATTTCGAACAACAAAAGTTTGTTATTAAAACGGGTGTGTCCTATACGAAGACGAGTCAATTTAACATTGAGCTCCCGTATAGAAATTGAAGGCCATAAAATAATGGTTGGTTTGATTGAATGCAACTTATTTTCAGTCTGCAGATCCCGTTTTCCTTGCCATATTTATAGCAGGCCGGAAAGAATGGCTGTTTTGAAGTCACGATATGGGATGCTTTGACATATCCATGAGGAAGCATGTTTTGCAGCGAAATCTGTTGCTTCGTTTCCACCAATGCCCACGAGTCTTGGTACTCAGAAATATATAGCATTAAATCCCTTTTCCTGAAGAGTTCGTAAATCTTACTCGAATCTTTCTTTAAATATTTTTGTCTTCTGAAAGTGTACGTGATTATTTGAACCAAGAATATTTTCCCTTTGGGCAATGTCAAGGCATTGTCTTTTAAATTTTGACAAATATTAAACATGAGCGAATGCAGCAGGTGTTGCACTTTGACCTGCAATAAAGCACCAACATTGGGTCTATTGTACGCCATAATAGTTTTGTAATTTATTTATGACATTGTCTAAGATTTTCTTTACCCACGAGACCTTCGATAGATTTTTAAAGCTCTGGTAGGTAGGCTAAGGTTTATTGGCACAAGAGCCATTCGAGGACTATACTGCGCCAGTATCGTTTAAATTAAGACTACATTAATATGAACCCAGCTAATGAATTATAAATTGATATGAATTGAGGAAATTGCATTTTAAAGCTCTGATTTGAACACTCACTCACTTTAGAACATGACCTAGACATTCACATTTCACAACAGAACCTTAGGTGGATTTTTGTCTGTGAATATTGATGGTATTAAAGCGCAAAAAACTAGCTGCCGGTTATTTCGGTGCTACTTCTGATCTCGTTTTCGTTTATGGTGATTTAAAGAAACGTCTATATCTTCCGATTTAATAATCGTTGAAACAAAACAAATACAGATTTCGAAACATAAATCAATGGTCTTTCAAAGGAAACAATATAAAAAAATGACATTTTTAATCAAAAATGGATTTGGCAAACCTGCCATATACCTGGTTAAAGTTCAATTGCTTTGGTTTGCAATGGTTTTTCAAAAGCCATTTTTGGCCATGCTGCTCCAAACACAAAATTTGATCAATAATTCTTTATATTACTAAAAATGCAGAACAAATGAGATCAAAAATTTAAACTCGCATATGCTTTGCAATTCCAATATCTTGTACGAAAAAAAAACAATTATAATAGGTAAAATAAATTTAGTCATTCACATTCAAAATTTAGTTGGACTAGGCTATAATTTGAATTTAAAGGCGGTAAAATAATTTGCTTCCAAGTAAACAGATAAAGTAACAGTGAAAAAAAGTAACAGTAAAGCAGAAAAACGATATTGATTAATTTCCAATTAATAGAATATTCTACATTCACGTTTTCATAATTATATTCACCGCATTAATTTAATTCAATGAAATTTTCATATTAAAAATGTGAATATTTTGAGTTTTAGTTCCTGAAACCGCGTTAAATATGTTCCCTTTTTCTGTTTCGTTCTTATTTAGATTTCTTAGTCAGATTGCTGCTCTTTCAGTACCATGCTTTCATCTCTTTTTCATTCCTTAGATGGCGCCACGTGAGATCAGTACGAAACAACAAGACAAATCATATCAATAGCGTCACTTTTAATGTTTGGTTTGCATGATTTTCGATGTCGAAATCAGCTCTTTCGGAGACAGATTATTTCAAAAATGTTAGCTACACAACTTTTTTTTTGCATCCGAATACGAATTATTCCAGCTTTGAGTTGCAGTTTTCCCTAACAGCTTATGTTTTGAACATTATGAAAATCATTTTTAAAAAATCATTTGCGTTGTTCATGACAGCATAAAGAATTTCTATCTCAAAAATGTTTAACGATTCTTTCACTCAAATTACGTTAAATGTGCTTATTCAAATTACGTTAGTTGTAATTACCAACATACATTTACGCTACTGATAGTAGATAATACATATGATAATATTGTGATTTTACATTAGTACTTTTCGGGTTAATTGTTGTTATGGAATTTATTGACTCAAGACCCATTTTTAAACCAAAAAAATTGCATATCAGAATCAGAAAATATGAGTTAATCACTCCACTCAAGTATAAAAAGTGCAAACTTTGATAAATAAAAAATGAATGCATGAATTTCAAATAATAATAATACCGATTTAAAAAAGGAAACAAAAAACAAGATTAGAGTAAATAGAGGATTCTTTTTCAATGATTCTTTTTGCGTTCAAATTAAAATCAATGGTAAAATGTACGTAAAAAAAGAGAATAGCCTTCATTTAAAAAAAGAAGCATCTAGAATATATGTTGAACGTACAGCGAAAAATAAGCTTCTACATATGCTATAGAAATAGAAATCAAACAGTGAATTCATATTTTGATAGAACAAAAGGTTCAAATGTTTATTATTGATTTTTTGACAGTATAGTTTAACGTTACTATGTCCCACGATGTTCACGATAAGCAGCATTTCCAGGCAGCTGCTCACCAACTGTTAAAACCATCCATTGTTAAATGCCTCCAGATTGCTAGTGGGGTATCATCTTATCGCCGAATGGTCATCGAATCTGGTCATGAGTGATTTAGATGATGGTAGGTAGGTATTTTTGGGTATTATGGCGCAAGAGCCAAATATGGATATACTACGCCAAACAAGCTTTCTTTCGTTTCTTCTTAGGGAAGCGAGTCAAAGAAAATTCAAAATCTTTAGATTTAGAAACGGAGTGAAAATTGTTTTTCGAAGTGGAAGCTTGGTTTCGATTAGTTTCAGTTTTTTTTAGGAGTTTTTTACATATTCAAGAGCAGAATTTTTTCAGGAGCGGGTTTTGAAACTTATAACATTTGTATTCTCTGAGTTTGAATTTGAAATTTATGGCACAAGGGGCAGCTTTGGCCGTACATCTGTATTCTCTGTCTGAGAACTAGTGCACTTTAATGTTAGCTTATGGCAGCACTATAAGAAAGATCGGTGTTCTATCTAAAACAATCTTTTTCGCTTCAGCATATGAAATATTTTTTCTAACTTTCAGGCTTTGAATTTCTTTTTGCGTCTTCCATTTAGGACAGTCATGGGAATAAGCAGGATGAGGTCCAGAACAGTTTAAGCATTTGAAGGTCTGAGAAGTTTCCTGGTCATCAGCTGAGCATTTGGCACATCGACGGTTACCGCGACAAATTCCCTGTCAATTTTCGAATCTCTGACATTCGAAGCAGAGCAGAGGATTCGGTACATATAGCTTAACTTTGGATTGCATATAGCCGGCGAGTATAAATTTCGGAAGTTCAGGGCTACTGAAAATTCAAACGACGTGTTCTGTTGGAATGAATGAATCATTACGTTTAAGTTTTATGCGATGACCTGCACAAACTTTTTAGGAAAGTAATTCGTGAACGAGTTCAGTCTCCAGACAATCGAAGAGATCTAAATCGGAGATGACCCCTCTAGAAAAATTCAATGTCCTGTGAGGGGTTACCTCAACAGGGAAGTCTACAAGGGAAGTCGCAGCGATCTGTGTTTTTGATGAGGTCTCAATAAGAAGATCCCCAGATGAAAGTTTTTTAGTAGATTTGGCATCGCCAATAAATGAAGATATCAGTTTTTGAACAATGAAGGAGGAAACTTTATGAAAGGTATTTAGTGTGTTTCGTGGCTTGAGGTTGATTGGTTCTTGCGTTTTACTACCACAAGAGTCATTCTTGGCTTAACTGCGCCAAACATTCGTTGATGGCTGATTTCAATTTAATGGTGCAAGAGCCAAAAAATAAACAATACTGCATCAATGACATTATTTAAGATGATACCACTTGATGGGTTAAAAGTTTGAATATATAAAGCGCATCTATAAAATATCAATAATCAAAATTTAATATGCAAGCTAAGTGAAGCAAGTAAAATGTCGAATAATATCTATATAAAATCAATATCAATGATAAAAATCAGTAGGATTTGAAAAGTTAAAAATATTCTGATGGGGAGTTTCTCATACTAATTTCCGTACGTTAAGCGTCTAAGAATTGTAATACATCATGCATTAAGAATTAAAGTTGGGGCACTCAGGATATGCGCGACCCAAATTTTCATTGAATTCTAATATAAAGGCACAAGCAATTTATATAAAGAACGATATAGATTTTTAAAACAATAGAACATACCTGATTCAAATACCTGAGCCAAGAAAGAAATGATAAACTCTTGGTCTACGAAAAATGAAGGTTTCATTTAAAAAGACGCGGGAGGGGGGAGAAAATGACCGAATGTTTTTTATCAATTAAAAGCAATAACTATTCTAGGCTTTACTGGCCCACGCTTATGATTAAAAGTTAAAAACTGATGAGATAGAATGTTGAAAAGTCATTAATAATTGCTAAAACAAGTACTAAAATATGAAAAATTTTGTAAAAATATTTGAAGTAGAATCAGGTTGAAACGCAGTAAGAAATTATTAAAAATATTTGTAAAAAAAAAGAATGACTTAAGAAACGTTTCTAGTCGATTTGGTTTGGTTTTTGGGACATAAGACAGATCCAGGCATATTGCGTCATTCAATTGAACATAAAAATCCAATTCATTCAAAATTAAAAGTTAAATTTTGAATTAAAATGTATTAAAATGGGAATATACAAAAGTAATTTTCAGACAATCTACAAGTGCATTCCGGTCAAACAGATGAAATTTTTTTTTTTAATGAAACGGAGAACGTTAAACGAAATAGAATAACATCTCACTGTTTCGTCCTGTGATCGAAAAATGAAATTTATTCATCAAAATATTCCACAAATCAGAAAATTAAGTAATGAATATGGGAAAAAGTCACGTTGATTGGTTGACGAGTTTCTTTAAATTAGGTAAAATAAAAATATCAAAACAAGGAAATGCAGTAAAATGACATTTTGAAAACATTCAAGATAAAAAGTACATTAATTACTGACATATGAAGTATTTTTGAAAAGGATAAAAAAAAAAAAAAAGAAAGTCATACGTTAAAAAAATGGGAAATATGACACAAACATGTGTTCCATAATAATTTCTGTGTTCAAAAACATCTTGGAGCCTCTTAAAAAGATGAACCCTGCGAAGTGCACTTCATTATAATTCAAGAGCGGTTAGAGCCAAGATCCACTATGAAAGATAAAACTGCCGCGGGCCAATCGTTTATTTTCAACTTGACCTGCTTTATCTTATTGCTGGGTTCAGTGTTGAACGAGGTGAATTTAAAGCACACAAGAAGGATCTGTTTTTAAGATTTCGTTTTTCGAAAAGAAATTCTGAAGCTGAAGATAATATGCGATTTATTCCTGTCAGTTTACATTCAAGGGATATGAATGCTTAAAGAAAGAAAAGAACTTCAGAGACATATTGAAACAGAAAGTGTCATTAAATGTTTTTCACGAAATGAAGATTTCTTGGAGTTTTTACTTATCCTAGCTATATCTCGTTTTATACAACGTTCTGAAGTTTTGCACTTGGGAAATAAATAGTTTTTTTAAGCTGATGTTTGTATTTGGGAAATAGTTTTCTTAAGCTGATGACAATCAATATTGAACATAGATAGAGAAGATTTGGAAGGGGAGGAGGGAAAGAGTAAATTATATTTATTAAGTCACGATAGATGGCGGCACCTGTAATACATAACAGATTAGTTAATTTGGCTCTCTTTAGTCGAAAAAACCCTAGTCGGGGAATAGAATACATTTCAATTATCTTTATTTTCTAGTATACGATGAGAAAGCATTATAATCATCAACAAATTCGAAAATTATACAATCTCCACATTCCTCTTGATTCGAAAAATGTATTTTTGGAATTGCATATGTATATCGCTTTGTTTAGCGTCATCGCGTTCACGGGCAGATGGATAAAATTCTTTGAGCTAGACAGATGTAATATAGTTTATACACTTTCGACGAAATTTGTAAGTTTTGTCAGATTTTGGATAAAATCCATTCATAAAAATTTGGACGTCTGACCGTCTGAATACTAGTGAACAATGTAGTAGTAAACAATAAAAGGTCTTGATGGATGAAATTTGGAATTATATTTCACCTAGATTGTATCTGTATCAAATTTTGATAGTTGGTAGGAATTTTTGGTGGAAACGTTATGTTTGGCCATGCTGCGCATGGTATGGAGCATGGCAGATAAACAGGTTCTCGGTATAAAACGTATGTTGATGAAGAGCAAGAGGATGTGATGTGATTTAGGTGATTTTTTGGCACAAGAGCCACGTTTGTCTGAGCAAATAGTAATATATAAAATCAGTGGTAAACTACAAGTGCAGATAAAGAATATAATGAAATAAAAGAGCAGAGAGAATTAAAAACTAATGCGATATGATACTATAGCAATGAAATTTCAGAATTTTAAAATTCCAGTTAAAAAAATATCAATTTAAAGCAGAAGAGTATGAGAACATTTCGCTGTTGATCAAGGAGATAAAACAAGCATTACATACACTAAATGTAAAATTTAATGGCTTTTAAAATATTCGGGTAGTGTTTTTCACGCACCAAGTCAAAGAAGTCGAATGAAAAACGCGATTACGATGAGAGTTAAAATCAGGACGTTCATTAAATCTGTTTCACAGAAAAATCCATACATTTGGGACACTTTGGTATCGCTGCACCAAATTGAAAGTCGATTTCATGTCAACCTCACCTATAGGGAGAGAAGACTACAATCCGATAATCGGCTTGATGGAATGCTGTTTATTTGGGTCTGCAGATCCTAAGCCAATTGCTAAGTAGTAAAAAATGTATTTAGTCAAGAGCTTCTTAATATCGCAATAAGGAAGCGTCCGAGACACAACGTTCGTTGCTGATTTTCTGCCATTTCATTTTCAAAAAGGCCAGTGGGCTTCAAAACCAATAAAATATTATATGAACACAATCATTTTGTAGGAGAGGAAACAATAATCGAATTTTAATCGGAATCGAATGCATTCGATTATGATTCGAACAGAAAGGTGTTTTCATGCTATTGGTAGGGATGATAAAGTGACGCTGAGTGGATAGTGGTATTTTCTAAAGTGAAAACAAAATTGTCACCAACTCAGCTGTAAAAACAGAGCAACAATTATGAAGACAGTGGCTCAGTGTATCAGAGGGAAGCATGATTCCAAAATCAACATAATCCGATTTCGAGTCGTCCTACTTCTACATTCGATGGTGTAGAAGTAGTTGTTACTACGCAGTCGATGTAGTTGAAGATTTTGTGAATTCCAAAAAGGGATACACCCCTCAGGGTCTCACCTACTTTAGGTGAGTACGGGTGTCCCAATCCCGAGATACCCAGGGATCTTTACTCCCCTTCAATTTGCTCTCCACTGCGCCTTCTGCTGTCTCCTATTTCTTCTTTCCCTCGAGGGTAGGTGAGGGAGGTCACCATGAGAAGCTGTCGCCGCTCTGTTTGCTTCCTGCTTCTCATGGACAGCAAATACCCCCCCCCGTGTTTGCCGTGCGTGGCGACTTATTAGACGGGTGGTGCACTGTGGTCCCCGGTGTACCAATCGGCTGGTATCCTGGTCATTTGGCTGGTCTGCTCAAGGGGATCAAGCGAAAGGGCCATTCTCTGGGGCTTGGCGTTAAGGGTGGTCAACGTTCCTGGAGATGACTCTCAGCGTATAGGTCTAGACTAGCACTACGGTAAGTGCCGAGGCTAGGGTTCTCGGAGCCGGTAACTGCCATCCCTTGTAGGGCTTGGTGGTGGGTGGTGCCGTCGGGTCCTGAATTTTTTGACCTTTTGTGCATGGGCAAAAAGAACAAAACTCCCTTCAGTGGGCATCAAACTCAACACGATTTATCATCTTCAAAACATTTTGATAAGTTTTTTATTTTGAAAAGGGTATCTTCTATCATTAATACGTTTCATTCGGTTTCACCTTTTTTAGTTGAAATAAGTATATCCGCTCATCTTGGAACAGTATCATCTGTTCGGAAATTACGTTCTGGAGATTTGCTCATTGAGGTTATCTCTCAAAAACAAGCTGACCAGATTGTAAAAATGACTAACATTACCTCCATTCCAGTGACCGTCAGTGCACATACGACATTAAACTTCTCCAGAGAAGTAATATCTTGCTGGGAACTGTATCACACTCCAGTTACTCAAGGTTAGGTTAGGTTAGGTTATTTGCTTTTACTGGCACAAGAGCCATACTTGGCTATACTGCGCCAAACATATGTTAGATCAACAGGATCATGGTACAATAAAATATTAAAATATCAAAATACAAGTCGTACCTTGCATAAATAGAAATGTCAAAAATCATAGAAAACTAGCGCAAAACATGTGTAACATTGGAATAAATTTATAGCAAAGATTAAAATGTGTTAACGAAGAACACAAGGTCATGCAATAAACTTTATTTTTAAAATCAACATATAACTACGAGGTAATAATTTTAAAATGTCAAGTTGAAAAGAAGATATATGTTTATTTATATTTTGTTGGAATTATAATATGGGAGTATCTTTTCTCCCGTTTACGTGTATTACTTGGTACAGGTGGAGTTGGAGGACTAGCATCTTCAGATGTGTCCTCTAAGTTTTCGGACATATTATATTCCAGTGTATCACCATCCGATGCACTAGAACACATTTCTGCATCAATATCAGATGCCTGTGGTAATGGATCGCTGGATTTTCCCGAAGGGAGAACATCTAGTGTTTTAGATTCAGAATCGGCAGAACATACAACGGTTGGAGAGTTTTTAATCTTATATGCACCTGTTACACCATTCCTCCCAGAATTTCCCTCTGCGGAAATAGAAAGCTTTCTAGGTGTAGTTTTAAGAAACTTTGCACTTTGCTTTTTATCTAAATTAATCTTGTCAGACTTTGAAAGCTGCGAAGTTTTATAATGTTTTGATACTTTGTTGATATTTAGTTTTGGATTATCTTTATGAATCCTATTGTCTTTTTTGGGCTTTTTCCTGTTACTAATTGTTTTAAAATCAGAATAATCAGGCGAACTTACATTAGATTTTGGGACCGAGGATTGATTGATTTTTTCTGCACATGTACTGGGATTGAATGCAGTTATAAAAGCTTCGTCATGTCTAGGGCAAGTCTCCGACGGTATGTACGATGTTTTGAATCGAATAGATTCGGATGGTAGGACTGCAGATATAATCTGAGTGCTTGTGGTTCCGAAACTTTTATTTACCACAGATGCATAGCTGACTCCTGAAGAAGGAGTGCGAGACTTAACAATGCGTCTGGCTTCGATATAGGAAATATCTTTTTTTACCTTCTCAGCTATCACTTCTTTCTCAAATTTCCAAGCAGAACAGGAACGAGAAAAGGAAGTATGAGAATCTTTGCAATTGACGCATTTCTCTGGTTTAGTACACGCAGAGCTGTCATGTCCAGCTTCCGCACAGCGTGCGCAAATCAGAGTTCCGCGGCATGAAGCTTGTGAATGCCCAAAACGCTGGCATTTAAAACATCGCAGGGGATTTGGAAAATATGGTCTTACTGCTAATTTCATATATCCTGCTTTAACTGACTCTGGTATTTTAGGAGAATGGAAAGTGAGAATTAAATGCTTTGTATCAACTAGTTCCCCATTTCTTCTGATTTTGATACGACGCACATGTGTAACGCCAATGGCTTGAAAATCTTTGCAAATTTGCTCCACAGGAACATTGAAAAGTTCTCCACAAGAAATCACACCCTTTGAGGAGTTTAGAGATGCGTGTGGAGTAACAGAAATAGGGATAGTACTTAGAGATTTCATTTTAATAATTTGTTCTGCTTGCTTATGAGATTCAACCTCAATAAGCAGGTCTCCTGAACGTAGTTTCCGAATAGACTTAGTATTACCAAGATTAGATGATATCGATTTTTCTACCAAGAACGGAGAAACAGTATGAAAACTTTCATTTGTATCGGATATGCGTTTCAAAATAAAAAATGTATCAAATGATTTTCTTAATTCAACTTTATCATTGAGATGCCCACTGAAGGGAGCACGGTTTTTACGGCCCATACGACATTGATGTTGATTCAGGCCCAGCGGCATCGCCCACCACGGAGCCCTACCAGGGATGGCAGTAACTGGCTCTAGATAATCCTAGCCACAGCACTTTCCATAATGCTAACTGGTGTCTATACGCTGGGAGTCACCCCGGAGACAGTGACCACCCTTAACGCCAAGCCCAAGGAGTGACCCCTTCGCTTGATCCCTAGCACACTAACAACTCGGGTTGATAGCTACCGGCCGATTGATGCACCGGGGACCACAGTGCACCACCCGTCTAATGGGTCGCCACGCACGGCAAACACGTGGGGGTTTTTGCTGTCCATGAGAAGCAAGAAGCAAACAGGTTGGCGACAGCTTCTCATGGAGAGCTCCCTCGCCTACCCTCGAGGGAAAGAAAAAAAGGAGACAGCAGAAGGCGTAGTGGAGAATAAACGTAAAGGGAGTAAAGATCCCTGGGTACCTCGGGATTGGGACACCCGTACTCACCTATAGTAGGTGAGCCCCTGAGGGGCCAGTTACTCAAATAACCAAGGATTTAAAAAGTCAAAGGGTTACTCATGTCCGCCGTATAACAATACGAAAAGATGGACAGCTTCTTGAAACCAAGCATTTGATCCTGACTTTTCATTCATCTAAAATACCAGAATACATTAAAGCTGGTTACATGAAATTGGTGGTTAGGCCTTACATCCCCAACCCCTTGCGATGTTTCAAGTGCCAGCGTTTTGGTCATTCCAAAGCTTCTTGCTGCGTATCTCAAACTTGCGCCCGCTGTGAAACAGGCCATGAAAACCTGACTGTACCGCACCGAAAAAATGCTTCATATGCAAAGGCTCGCACACTTCCTTTTCTCGTTCCTGTCCATCGTGGACATTTGAAAAGGAAGAAATCGCTGAAAAGGTGAAAAAGGGCATTTCATATTCGGAAGCAAAGCGAATTGTGAACGCCCGTAGACCGGTTGATGGATCCAGCTACTCTAATGCTGCAAAGAAAAGGCTGGAAGCAAGAGGCACTCAGATAAGACCTATAATGATACATAAGAATCCATTTCAACAATCTTATACACCCTCTGAAATTTGCCCCAAATCTGGATCATTTATAAACGATTTTTCTCCCAGTATTTCTATGGAATCTACCTCTCAAGATATCCTAGCTGCTGCTACTTCGCAAAACTTTGAAGATTTCAAAACCGTTATTAACAGGAAAAAATTTAAGAAAACCCCCAAGCCTAAAGATGATAAAACTATTGTCACAAATAAGTCCAATCATGGCAGCGAAAGAGAATCGGATAACTCAATAGAGTACAATCCCCATGAAACAATTGAGGAAACTCCGTTTTCTCCAAAACCTTCAATAGATTCCAACAAAGTCCATAAACTGTTTTTAAACAAAGTCCCCAAGAATGTCAAGTTAAATGGGTTGACCTCAAAAAATTTCATTGTGAATCTTCAAACACCCCAATTTACGATAAATACCTAAAGAAACATCGAATAAAAAGATTATAATGAGTGTTTACACTTGTTTATTAACATTACTATAAAACAAGTGTTATTTTTTGTACTTGTTTTACTGTCACAAGAGTTAAATTTTAACTTGTTAAATATCATTAATATTTTAATCTTTTAACGTTTTTGAAAAAAAAAAATTTCTGGGATGTAATTTGTTAAAACCACTCATACTATTAATTATTGTATGTCTTTCCTTTTATGACGAGAATTTTAAATTGCATGACTAAATTGTTCGTTATGTTTTTAACACCATATGTTTGGTGCAGTATAGCCATGTATGGCTCTTGCATAATAAAATCCCAACATCCATCCATTCATCCAAAAAGGGATACAAAAAGGGAAATTACTGTTTATCTCAAGGTGGAAAGCAAAATGAATAGGGCGATTTAATTACAATATTATCAGGGTTCGAGTTATATAACAAAAGTTTGATTTCATTGAATGGGAGAATATGAAATGGACGGGCATGGTACAATCTGTGCAAACCAACTGGCAACATAATTTGAGGCTCAGAGTGCTCTGGCGCAGACAAAATTCGAAAGTGATACAAAACTGACAATTTCTTACTCTTGAAATTAAGAGATAGTTGGTGTCAAATTCTCAACTAGAGAGGTACGGAATGCACCTGAACAGATTCGTAAAGGAGAGTGGTGCACAGTATCTAATGTTTGAAAAACGGAAGCACGGGCAGAATTATATACCATCCATCCATCCATAATCCATTTGGGAAAGAATGATAGATTGATAAATATGGAGAAGTTCGATCCCCAAGATGTCTTGGAGAGCACCCTCACAATATTCAAGGTCTAAAGCAGATGAAGAAATGTGAAAGTTTGTGATCAAAGACCACACCCAAAACTGTATTTTATCTACTGCTGGAATAGGCGTATTGTGGATTTGGACAACAGGATCTAACTGCATATTTCAATTTCGGCAAAAGTGCACGCATTTAGTCTTCTTTGGAGAAGCTGTATGTACGTTAATTATTACACCAAGATACCGCTTTAATAACATTTTGAAACTATCGTTCTATGACACTCATGCTGCAACCCTGGCATGAGATTTGCAGATCAACGATATAGAACTTTCCATGAACTGATGATAGCAAACTATTCAAGATTCGACTCAAATGAACGGGACGCTTTCTTAATGGACAACGGCAGCTTGTATGAAATATTGAGTAAACATTACCAACGTGGAATCGAAATGTTCAATGGGATAAAAATTTAGTTGCAAACACGGGCAGGTTCCTCCTATAAACAAAGTTTAACATAGTTGAAAGTATCCCATAGTGCCACGCACAGTCATATGTTTTTTCAATATGGAAAAATATGCATATAAATGAAGAGGTGATTAATTCTAATTAATGTTGGCACTAAAAGCATCTCAAAGGATTTGGTACAAATGGATTCACGTTTAGTTTCATATATCCTATTTTAACTGATTCTGGCAATGTAAGCATTTGGAAAGTAAAAACAAGGTACTTTGTAGGAAGAGTTGAAATACGGCGTGCGTGTGTCACTCCTTTAGCTTTTAATTCATTTGCAATTACTTTATTTCGTGCATGAAATAATTCCTCACATATTATAACCTTTAGAAAAATTCAGAGATGTATGAGTGATTACAGAAACAAGAGCAGCTAAAGCTTTCAGTTTGAGAATTTGATGAGATTGTTGTCGAGAATTAACTTCAACCAACAGATCTCCCGAACAGAGTAAAAAAAACACAGAGTAGAAACTTCTTCAGAGTAGAAACTTCTTCAAGTGTTCCAAAAAAGGCCATCTTTACAAGGGATGGTGAAACCGTGAAAAATCTATTTTTTAAATTCCTTTGATGAAAAAGAAAGATCTTAATATTTTTCTGTTGTCTTCTTAATATAGTGTTGGGAAAATTGATTTTAACCCGGCAGAAGGCGTGCACCTAATAGTGACAAAAGAGATCGCGCGGGGTACTGAGTCACCCGCAGTCCATTTTATCTACAATTTTCCATAAATTAGAGGAATAAACAAATGTGAATTATAAATAATAATAAGTGCATTAATTCTTTAAGAAAATAAACTTCTTAAGTTCAGAAAACTATTTTTAATATTTAAGAAAAATTTACATTAAAAAATTACATACTTTCTTTAGGAGTTTTAATTCTGCATACATTTATAGCAAACATACGAAGAATGATTTTTGCATGTAAAATTATCATATTTTATGTAAGAGATTATAGTTTTATTATCTTTAGATCTTGGACATATAACGCATCATCCTTTGTCTTGTTTCAGCATTTTTGTTGGGATTTTCTGTGATCCATTAGAAGTGGTGGTATCCATACTTTCACGAAGTATTTTAGGTAGCATTTTCATATCTCGCCTTATAATTATGTGAGACTGAATAAGTAATAATACCAATTTCTTTAGAAATTTTCTCATGTTTGCATATTTCAAAGGAGGTGTCTTTGTTGCCATTAGAGCTACTCGGCATTTATGGCTGCGACGTTCCATGCACAATAGAAAATAATCATTGGCCACCTGTTGATTTTTCGAGCTGCTGAATATGATGACATTTCATCAACAGTGTGACGACATTTCGTCAACAGCAATATAAATGCAAAGAAAGAGCTACAGAACGCAAAATTAGGCTGCTTAGAATGAGAAATTTCGAAGCAATAACAGTCGCGTGGGGAGAGTGAGTCACTCCATTCCCACTTGAATTCCAAGAAATGATTGCTTCAAGCACAGAAAAAAAAGTAAAAATTGCACTTCACATACCAAGGGGACTGTCAGATAGGAAGGTACTGAATGGTTGATTGATTACAGATAAATATTTACCCTGCGATAGGTGTTAGGATAAGAATGGGGTGACTGTGTGCCCCGCGCGATCTCTCTCGTGTTAAGCTCCATATGATATAAAAAGATTCAAGCACTTCGACACCGTCTACTACGGAGCCCAACAAGAAAAGTCAGGCACTGGCTGTGGAATTTCTCTGCCTCGGCATTTACTTTAGTGCTAGCTAGTACTTATGCGTATAAAGTTATCCCCAGGCACAAAGACCACCCTTAACGCCAAGCCCGCTAGGAGTAACCACTTCGCTTGATCCCTAGCAAACTAACTTCTCAGGTGACTAGCAACTTGCCAATTGATAATTCTGGGAGCCTCAGTCTTATGGGTCGCCACGTACGATCAACACAAAGGGTTTTTTGCTGTCCATGAGAAACAAGATGCAAACAGAGCGGCGACAGCTTCTCACGGAAAGCTCCCTCGATTGCCATCGAAGGATGAAAAAAAAAACAGAAAACAGCAGTAGGTTTTAGAGGAAGGGAATCTGGAAGTCAGACTGGATCACTAGGATACCTCGAGGTTGTGAACCTCGTCAGACCTAAAGAAGGTTTGCCCTTGCCGCAATTTCGTACAAGTTTCTAAAAAATTCAATCAATTAAACCTTATCCACAAAAGACAAAAATACTTATAAAATAACTTATTATGTTGAGGAATCATTACAGATGGTTAAAAGCAAAAAAAATTGTGTTTCAGATCGAATGAGCAGCCTGGACAAGTATCCATAATAAAGCAATATGTATTTGCCCAGAATAAACTTTAGGAAATGCAAGATAACTGTTGTAAGTGTCCAAGAAAATTTTTAATAATACAAAATTTTGAGCATCGATACAAAAGTAACTTCGAATATAAAGATGGAAGTGATGGCATCTATTCAAAATTAAAGGCAGAGTACAAGAACTAAAAAGCAGCAACAGATTGGAATGTTAAAATTAGATGGTAAAATATTGAAATATTTGATTACTCAACAAAAAATATTGTTTGTTCAATATACAAAATGCTATATTGCAGTTCTGGAGGATATTACTTCAAAATTATGGACTACAATTATTGAAGGGGTAAAAATAGTTTTTGGACATATTTTTTTGAAATATTTTATTTCAAAATAATTGATTAAACTAAATCTGTTTACGAGTATTTAAGAATTTAAAGAATGAACTATTAGGAGTTTTTGTGAATATTTAAGAACAGAAATAGTAATCAATAAAACGCTAAGCTCATCTAGAATTCAATTTTCTTAATGTGCTGAATGTAACTTTTAGAGGGTCAGGAACATAATCAGATTTGCATTTTTCTCGGTTAAGAAATAGATTGCTGAGAAGTCACTTTAGAAATACATCAAAATCATTCGACTTTTTGTTAAATGGCTGTGAAATTCTGGTCTAGTGAAGCGAATAATTAAAATCTCTAAGTAAATAGAATTTTATTAATTTTAACTCTTAGAATTTTTTTAAAGTTCATAAATAATATAGACGTTCTACAAAAAGTTTAAAAAAAAATCATATTAAATAAGGAGGGGGGGGGAATTGAATATTTCTGGATTTAAAAAAATTGTAATTTGAATAACTTACCAGAAAATTTTATAAGATGATTTTTTTGTGTGCAATTAATGCTTTTAATTTTCATCGCTAGATGTCAGCCTGATTTCTTAATTTTAGCCAACCTTACATTTATTTCGAATTTTCGGAAGCTATCATATCATTCAGCCGTCATGTTAGGAAGATTTTTTGGAAGCTGTCTTTATTTATGTCCCCCCTCCCCCATTTTTTGAATTTGCTAAGCTCCACAAAAAAATTTTATGATTAAAATGATTTAAACAAAAGTTTTTTTTCACATAAGCTAAGATATCGAATATGCAGCACCAACCAGAGAGAAAATCGCAGCAATATGAGGATAAAAAATTTTATTAAGTGGGGCTCTAATTGATATTTTTTAAAGTACAAGTTTTAAATAAGGGAATAAAGTTTTATGGATTTAAAAAAACCAAGAAGATTAACTTGTGGGATTTTGCCACGTAAAGTTAACAAAGCTACAGCCGGCCTCCTCTATGATGGAATTCGGTTGTAAAAAACCATTTGGGACTCTTTTTTTTTTTTTTTGCAGAGTTATAAAACGAGAACACACAAACATTTGCATATTTATTTAATGCGCGATTTTGTTTTTGCTATTAATTATTGGAAAATTAAAGTTTTTCTCATTTCTTTTTCAATTTTTCTATACTTAGTTTAGAAAAGGTCATTTAGGCATCATACCCATTTATTTGACAGAAGAAATTTCCTTATTAATCTTAATTTTCTCAAAGAGCGTTCAGCATTTATTGTAGAAACTAGCAATGTAAAGAAAAATTTTAATATAGTTAATACATATAGGAATAAATCCTTATAATTATTAATTAGTATAAGTGATATACTAATTATTAATTAGTATAGTGTTGCAATAAGTGTTGAGTGTTATATCTCTTTCATTCAAAATCTAATCCCGTTCCAAGTAATTATTTAAATTAGGTTTTCATTTACTCCATACTATAAAACGTTACAAAGTTTTT
>JAPMOQ010036211.1:0-12577 GCA_026543055.1 Argiope trifasciata
CTCACCACACATTATAGGTTAAATATTCGCCTCCGATCTTCCACTTCCAAGTGATAATGACTTGAATTTAATTATTTCTGAAAACGAATCGATTAACAGAGCTGATCTGATGCCATCTGGCGTTAATGAAAATCAGCTGCAAAAATTCGTTCTGGTGGTGTGAAAGACCCTCTGATGAGAAACAAATAGCAGAACTCGTTAAAAATGAATTCCGTCCAATTCATTTGTTTTATTTTTCAACCATCCTCCCAAGTAATTGTGTTGATTAAAACCGTAGTCGAATAAACAAATTCATTCATATTAAATATCATTATTTCAATAATTAGGCTGATATTAATTGTGTAAAAGGGAATTAAAGATGCATTGTAATTTCATACGAGCACAGTCGTTTAGTTAATTTATGGAAACTTCGAACTTACTTGCTGCTAATTTTTAATAAAATGCAGCTACTTGAGTAAATTTAATATTAGCATGCATCTTGAATGTAAATTAAGACGCCGGTAATTGAAAACGTCTGGCGTTGTAATTTAACATTGCTAATCGGTTGTAAATAATTGAATATAAGAGAAATTGACTTAATTTGGGATACAGAGGTTTAATACATGTTTGGAACAGCAAAGTATTTCGTTTTGTACAAATTAATTTGATTTAAATCTCGTAATTAGTTGCAATGTTATGTTGAAAATTTTTGATTACTGTCTCGCGTAAGATATACTTGGTATTTGTGAGTTAAAATATATGTGAAAAATATATTATACTCTGATTAGTTTTACATTAATAGTCTTGTTGATTAGCCGCTTTTGGTGACCATATGAATATTGATCATGTTTAAATTTTTGATATATGATTGAAGCTCATAATTGTATTAAAAAGTATTTTAAACATTAGGCAGTGACAGGAATGAAGGTTTTGTTATTTGAATAGCTTTATACATTTTCCGTTTATTGCAGACATTAACCTTCCTAATCCTTCAAATCCCATGATATCGTAATGCCGTTGAAAGCATTGTTATCTGAATGATCTGTTTCAAAGTATCAATTGTCTTTTAAAGTTATTCAATCTCACTTTCTAATGCGTAGATAACAAACGTAATATTTGTTCCTTAGCTAAAACATTATTATATTGCGATATTTTAGGTTAGAGGATTTAGAGGATGGAATCTCATAAAATGGTTTTCCTAAAATTGCTAATAAGCCATGTTTAATAAAAAATAATTATGATCACATGATTTTCTTTAAGTCCATCAAATGTTTCTCTACCTTTAAATATCACTTTAAGGTGTACGTATACACTTGAAATATTTTTTTAAAAATTTTAACTATAAAAAGACAATTTTTTCACGGTAGGTCATTAATATATGTTTAAACTCATCTCAGTGGGAAAAAATCATATTGCACTAGTTATTAATTAGTGAATTAATACTTAATGAGCTAATTAGCATATTTTTGAAACATCTTTTGATAATTAATTAATTTTGATACTTAATTAGCTATAAAATTTTATTTTTTTAATTACAGCTTTGATTGATGTTCATCCCCCTTCACTGTTTCATACAGGTTATTTTGATATATAAATAATTGTATTTGGTTAATTTCTTGTTCAGTTATCCTTATTTGAATGAAGCAACATGGTGGGAAAATATCATTCTTCAGAAAATGAATTTAAAAGAAAAACCGAAACTAGAGTTTTTAGTGAAAGTACCTCAAGAAAAATCCTAAAAACTCGAGAAATATTCCGAATATGGATAACATTTTGGTATCGTTTGAAAGCCAAAGAATCAGAGAACATTTTGAAACAATAAAAAAATATTCGATATTTTGAACGATTTTCGAAGCTTCAAGTGCGTACGTACACCTTAAGCTCACATGTAATAAAATGTCAAAAATTATGCACATGTAAGCTGATATGCAATAAGATATTAAAATACATGTATATTTAAGCTCAAATGTAATAAGATCTTAGAAGACATGGATATGTAAGCTCACATATAAGATGTTAAACACATGTACATATAAACTCACATATAGCATGTGAAAATACACGTACATGCAAGTTCATATGCAATAAAATGTTAAAAACTTGTACATGTTAACTCACATATAGTAAGATGCTAAAAAACAGACACATTTAAACTTACGTGCAATAACATGTTAAAAAAAGTGTACATTAAGCTGATTTATAATAAGATGTTAAAAGACATGCTCATTTATTCCAATCTTGAAATTTCCGTGCTACTGAAATTGTCTCTATTATAATACAACTAAGCAATTTAGCCTTCAGCTTTCAAAAAATTGAATATTTTGTAATGCGATTTTGAAATTAAAAAATAAATAAAAATTTAAAGTACAGTTTTCCAGTATTCTGCATTGTCTTAGGAAACAATCAACAGATTTAATACTAAATCAACAAAAAAAACAACATTATCAAACGAGTTACTGTTTCTCGAAATTTAAAATAAAACAAGATAATGACTTTTGATAAATGGTTTTATACTTTGTGTTATATATTTACTCAATCATCATTCAATAAATGCAAACAGAAGCAATGGAACAGATGGAAATCTGGTGGGGGAGAGACATACATTATCTCATGCATGTCAAATGCTTTTTAAAATGATTTGATCGCGTTTTGGAAAATTCAATAAATTGTTTTAAACAATCATTGATGCATAATTTGATAGGGAAATGGGACGAGTGTTGGTTTCAGTTCATTTCATTGTAATGTAAAAGCTGTTATTAAATTCCTCGTGGAATTTTGTATCATTCAATCAAAAACTTTTCCAAAAGTAATAAAAGTTATTATAAAAAAGGTAAAACCAATATTTATAAATGTTAATGAGTGTTTAGAAATGTAATTTCTTTTGCTGAGTAGTAATTATAATTCAATTACAGTAATTCATAGAAATTTGTTTTCATGTTATAGAAAAAAAATGTTTTTTAAAAGGAGGTTAAATTGAGGAAAGGGCAAATTTATTTTATGTTTAACATTTTTCAAAATACTCCAAAGATATAGTTGAATTTTACCGATACAGAATGTTAGAAAATCGAAAATAATCGTATAAATTAATTTTCAAGAATAATTGCTCGAAATAAGAGAAAAATCCTCAATACTATTATAATTCAAAGTATTCATAAAGTTTCTTCCGATTACAAAAAATTATTGCAAAGGTCCATCATATAAAATATAGTAAAATTTTTATTTAGTATAATCGTGCTCTACATTTTTTCAATTAAAGTGCGAAATAAAGCAGAAATAGTGATTTTAGATTGCATTATTATTTAAATAGCGTCAATAAAGAAAACAATCCAAAGTATTCTTTGATTCCATGTATTTAAGTTGAACAATACTGCTCTGTATCAATTTTCTAACCCCTTTAAGGGCAAGCCATATAACTGACTCTCCGTCCCACCCGAATAATAAATACTGAATGACCGGACCGCCGATACAGCAACACTGGCTTGAACTGTGGTTGAGTCTTAAGAGTCATCACCGGCCACGGTACAACCCTTCCCGTGGGGAGAACGCCCAGTCATAGATGAGAGGAATCAGATCCAAAACCTTTAGAGTACCCACCAGGTTGGCGAGATCCAACACCATGCCCGAAGCATCTCATCTTTAATTACGAGGTCTCTCCCCCTCGGGGTGGCTTTAAGGACAAATTGTTTTTCAGCGCTGGCTGAAGATTCATGCATTCAAAGTTAGGATCTGAAATGCTATTTCTAATGTGACAATCGAACTATTTACACAATACATGACGGAAACTGAAATACCGCTTGACATTCTTCAGGGTGGTATAAAAGATAATGCGTTTTTGCTTCTATTCATCGCACCTTTAAGTCTTTCATTAATATCTGCTACCTTTTAATAATTACAATTTCTATTTTCAATCTGGATTTTGACTTTTTCCTTAAATTGATAATTACCAAATGCCCTCACATTGAAATGTACTGACGTAAATGGTTTTATTTAAAAACTTTATAAATATATTGAAACAACCACGTTGATAGTTTCATAGTTTTTTAAATCTTGTAAAATGATTTTATAGTTGAATTTCTGATTTATCTGAATATTTGTACTAACTTTGTGTGCAAGAATTACATCTATCTGTCTCATCGTATACATGTAATGATATCTGGGTTGAGTTGTACCTATTGAGACATCTGACAAGGTCAAATAATGCGATAATGCATAAGCAATATTTTTTTCTAGTGAATGCTCATGTCTGAGAATGTAATTTGAAGTTATGAACGAATAACACCTGCCTTTTAGATTAAGGTTAAAATTTGAATCATTTTTATAATATTTTATATTTTGTAAATGGAGATCGATAATTGGTGTGAAAATACTTTAGAATGAAGTTCTCTAATCAATACATATTTTTTCGAAGCATCTAAAAGAAAAGTTGCGTGCTTTTGAAACTACGCATAAAAAGATTGAACCCTCAATTTAGTTTATTTCTGTAATTAAATAAAGCAATTTGATATGAAAATATATTCTGGCACAAAAATCAATATATTTTGGCATAATCAACTAATTCAAAGAATCATGCACAATATTTGCATTACTAAATCTGGTCATTACATTTAAAGATGATTACGTTAATTCTTTCTTATTAAAATTTTTAAAAAATCCCGGAATTAAAAAAAAATTAATGTTTTTAATGAAATGTTAAATTTAACATTATTTGGGTGAAATATAAAATTTTGATATTATTTGTTTGTTTTTTTATTCTATTCCAATGCTTGAAATTTAAGTGAACTGCTATAATTTTTTAATAATTTTTTAATGCTGATGTATCTGCTGTCATATTATTTATAATTTGCATGAAATATATTTTTGCACAATAAAAAAATTAAGTGAGAATTATTTTTAATCATTAAAAATTAACTCTTTTTTTAACGCTTACTTTTTACTTTTTGTCATTTAATAAAGATCGTTTGAAAATTTTAAGGCTATTGAATGAAAAAATGTTTCCAAAAAAAAATTAAGAAGAATACTTAATTTGTGATATATTTTAAAATAAAAATTTTATCAATTCCGTATAAAATGATGTTTTTAGCAAAGAAATAATTTCCAAGAGATATTTTCAAGAAGAGACTCATTAAGATTATTATTATCTAACACCTGATTTTAAGCTGATTGGCCGTATATTTTCCGTCGTACAATTATCTGACAATTAAAATTATCAAAATATTTTAGCTTATTAGTTATTTAAAAGTTTAATTGTCATATTATTCATAAAAAAGTCTAATTAATATTCTTCATCTGCTTTCGAAGAAAATGTGAGCCTGAAATATGAATTTTGGGCTTATTTTGTTGAAGCTGTTATTTTTGGTCTATTTCAATTTTATACATTTTTAAAATGACTTCTTACAGATCTGAAAAAATATTTTGAAAAGGAAATTAAAATTCATTTCCGAATTTTTTTCTTTTAGCTTAATAGTTATTTAAAGGTTTAATTGATACATTATTCATCAAACAGTCTAATTAATATTCTTCATCTGCTTTCGAAGAACATGAAAGCATTAAATATTAATCTAGAACTTATTGTGTTGAAGCTGTTATTTTTGTCACATTTTAATTTTATACACTGTATAAATGATTTCCAATACATCTGAAAAATATTTTAAATATGTAATTAAAATTCCCCTAATTTTTTTTCTTTTAAATTATTAGTTATTAAAATTTTTATACAATATTTTAAATACATTTCAAAATACTCCTCTACCGTTCTAAACTTGAAAATATTATTTTTAGAATGTTTGTTTCTTAAGAGACTGAAATTCTCAAAAGACAAGAGATCCCTCGTGACTTCTTATTTTATTGAAGAAGAAAAAAAAAAAAAAAAGAACCTCACAAACATTTCAGCACAATAGAACAGTCTTCCTTTTTGGACTTGGAAAGAGAAAAAGACAGGAGATGACACGCCATATTCGTCAAATATTGTATTTCAACTTTATCATTTCCTCACCTAACACGCTGTCACGTTTCATTCTTCCTCCTTCCGAAGAACGTGGAGAGAGTGGAATCATCCTAAAAGAAAAAAAGAAAAAAGAAAAAGATTCTAGAATGTTCTGTCTATCACGCTTGGTTTGCCTTTTTTTGGGGCCGCCATCTTTTGTCGAAAGAGGTAACAGTCACTGGAGCGTGGCGCGGAGAGAGTGACACAGTAATCTTGAAAATCAAACTTCTGCCTTTTAGAAAAACGTCGTTAATGACTGATAAGTTAATTGATATGGTGGTTCCGCTTCCGTTCACACCAATACTTAGAGCCCACTTATGAACAGAATTCCAAAATGGCGAAGTAATTTAATTGAATGGTCTGATTGTGAAGTAGGTGGTTAAAAAACTTTGGTACTGGCTAAGTGGCACGCAGAGTTCTTGGTTTAGGTCAAGATTCGTTTACCCTAAAATTGCCGTAGATCCATATTATTTCTTGGAAATGAGGTGGATCTGTGGTTGAATTTCATTCAATTAAACTGCTAAATGGTTCAAAAAGAGAACATAACATTATAAGGAATGTTAACACTAATTAAAGGATAGTGCCTTGTATCTGTTTGTACCTAGAGAATCCTTTATTCTGAATTCATATTAATTAAAGAAACATTAATTTTATAAGCAAAATATGTACTTTCAGAAAATTCTTTGGCTTGAACTATTTTACTAAGCGTATTGTACTGGTATCCATTCTACATTTTGTTTCGTTCTTTAATTAATAGGATATATTTCTTTGTTATACGTTATATATATTAGTGAACAAGAAAATTATTTATTCTGAAATATATAAATTAAACAAACATTAATTTTACAAACAAAATATACGGTTTCAGAAAACTCTTTGACTTGACACTATTTTACTAAGTTTATCGACTGGTACCTATTCTACATTTTGTTTCATTCTTTAATTTTCAGAAATTTCTTTGGCTTGAACTATTTTACTAAGCGTATTGTATTGGTATCTATTCTATATTTTTTTCATTCTTTAATTTATTTGGCAATGCTTGAGTGATCTACGGACGCCTTGCCATAGCCTCAAACATTGCTATAATTTAGTTTCAATGAGATGGATGTGTGGCAACATTTAATTCATTGAAAATACGAAATGATGCAAACAGAGAATTGCAATGAATTGAATAGAGAATAGAGAATTTGAAATATTTTTTATAATAATTACAGGTTCATGCATTCATGCAATTTATGTTTTTAGCGGAAAGTCTATTTATAAGTTGGCCTAATAGCATTTAATTTTATTTATAAGTGAAACATAATCTAATTATTTTTTTCTGGATTTTAGCTATATATTTAATTAATTAGTTATGATTCTTTATTACAGATTGTGACATGTTCAGTTCCTATCTTCGATCAAGTTGTGATTATGCGTCAATGTGGTAAATTCATTCAATCTTTGCTTTTATTCTTAAAGGCAATAACTCTCAGATTCGCAACCAGATGGTTCTTTAATGATGAACAACATTTATAGAGTTGATTCCAAATAAATTATGAAAATATAAAAATAGTACAATGAAAACAATGTATAATATTCGAGAATATCCAAATAAAAAAATTTCGGATATCTAGCATATCAAAAATTGAGTGAAATAAATCTGACATAAATCCCCATCGTTACAACCATGAAATAAATTTAAGAAAGCAATATTGGTATTATACAAACTAACAATTTAGTAACAAATATATATTTAAAAGATGATTGCATTTTTAAATGAAAAATACAAAGAATACTGCAGTCAGGTATTTTTTTTATGTAGGAAACAGAAATAGAAAATATGGTATCGCAAGTTTTGACTGCTATATATACTATATGTGAAATTTTGCATTTTTAACTACGCTGGTGTTATTTGGGGACAATTATAAAACGTTTTAAACATTATCAAGTATTAACACTTCAAATAATATCCCTCTCTCTTAATTTGCTCAGCACACTAATGAGTACATGTTTGACCCAGACCAACATGTTCAGTTGAAATTTGACGGAATGCGAGTAAATGCACTGAAGTTCCACGTTTTGTATCCGTCTCATCCACCACCGATGTTTATGACACCCATTCCTGAAGATTATGACAGTTTGACTGTCCGTTCCATGTTACATGCAGGTAAAAAAAGGTTTTTCAAATTGAATAACGGATGTTTTTATGGTATGAAATTTCTAAACATAGAATTAACATGTGGTAAAAAAAAATTGTGCAATACCGAGAAAAATACCGAGATTTCATATTTTAAAGAAACTTGTCTATGCAATTATTTTATACCTTTTAAGTATCGTTTGGTTTTCATTGTCAGCATTGAAATCTTTAAGAATGATGTAAACTATGCATCACGAATTTTTCTAATAAAATTTTCTAAGAAAAATCCATACGATTGTCAATAACAGCATTTCGCATAGAATACATCAGCTTAAAATTAGCTCAGGCCTTTTAAATAGAATTTATTAAAAATGAATTAATCATGGCATAATGAAATCACTAAAAATGATATAAAATATGCATCATGATTTTATTTAATATCATTTCCTTATCTAATATCCATACGATTGTGAATAAGAGCATTTCACATAGGATATATGGGCTTAAAATTAGCTCAGGCCTTAGACATCAAAATCATTAAAAATGAATTAACCACAGCACATTGAAATCACTAAGATTAATGTAAAAAATGCATCATGAATTTTTTAATATTATTTCCTTAGATAACCTCCATACGCTTGTGAATATCAGCATTTCTTATAAGATACATCGACTAAAAATTAGCTCTGACCTTACATGTTAAAATTGTTAAAAATATATTTATCATGGCACATTATTTTATGAAAACATCAGTTTAATTAGATACAGATCTTCCTTCCTTAGCAATTTTCATTTTACTTTCCTCAATGCTAACTAACATATTTAAAAGGAAGAATTAAAAAAAAAAAACTTTGATAAACATTTTAAATTTATTCAACATATATTTGAAACAGTGACTATTGTTTTAACTCTAGTTTGTATCTTATCATGTGAGAAAAATATATTGTTTTCGCTTGAGATATTATATTTGAAGCCTCAAATTGGGAAGGCAACAAACTGTTGAACCTAAAAAAAGAAGGCAACAAATTAGCAATTTATCTTTTTTTTATTTTGGAGTCGGCTTTCACAATATAGTATGTGAATTAATTATCGTCTGCTATTGTAGTTTTCGCCGAAGAAATCACGAAGCTATTACCTAACTCGAGCAACGTTTTTTAAAAATAAACTGAAAAAAGTTAAAATATTGTTTGTTTAATCGATAAATGTTGGCTCAGGGATAATTTCAACTAATTGAAATAAGGTTATTTGAAAATAATTCACACACTTTTCGATTAATCGTCAACCAGAGTTACAATTTGATTTACAAAATTTACATTCGCTGAATTGTTACGAATTGTCTTTATTAATTTAAGTCATTAACCCGTTTAAACCGGTTTAAAACAATTACGAGACTATCAGATTACGATATTTAGAAAAGCGATGGGATTTTTTTCCCTCTGAAAATCGACCAAGCTCCAACACTTTGTTCCCCAGCTAGAAAATTGACAGTTTTAAACTGGTTAATGGCTTAAATTAATTGAAACAAATAATGATTCAATAAATACTTATTTTCTCACATGATAACTTGAAATTTGCGCTAATAGATTTCATTTTTAATAAAAAAAAATTATTTCCGCTGATTTTGTTACCAAAAATGTTTTATTATGCTTGACAAGTAATAGCAGGAAATCTACTCATTTTGATTTTTATTGCTGATATCTTAAAATTAAATTATCTTTCTGACCATTTTTCCCTAGGTGAAAAACAGTTCATGAAATATGTCATATGTAATTGTAATTTTTTTAATTACTTTTTTTTAAATTTGTGATTATTAATTTAAAATATATATATATAACTCAATTTAAACTTTGATATGCAAAAAATAATTAAAACAAATTGTTTAATTTTTCAGCGATTGTTTCACTCAGATAGTAAATTCAAATAAAAACAACTTAACAATATTTGAAATTGTAAATTAAAACAATCCTTGATTTTCAGAATATGTTTTAAAAGTTAAACATAAATTTAAAATTTTCATTTTAAATTTAAAATCCCTAAAAAATTTAACTGTAGGCGTAATAATATTAAAAATAATTTGCAATCGCAATCGTCGAAATATTTGATGTCGATATTTCAACAGAATCCAGACCTGTTAATAATAACTTATTTAGCTTTGATTTAGAAAGATTAAATTTGGTATATTGTATTTGCACCCAATTCTCAGATTTCTGTCTGAAAGAAATCCAAACGAATCGGTCTGACTGTTGTAAAAATAAGTAAATTCGATAATTACAAATGGTGAAGAGATATTTAAATAAAATTTGACAAACATGTTAAGCATTTAAAATGTAGACTTTTATCAGTTTCTAAAGAAAATTTGTTGTAAAATCAAAGTATTAACTGCCGGAAGTCTGTACTTTTGCATCCATAAAAACAGAATAATTAATAAGCCCAATAACTTAATGAAATTTATTTTTTTATTTTGTAATTAAAACTTGGTTCCGAACCAAATTTTGGTTTAAATCAGTCCAAAAAGCGGGTCTAAAATATATATTTGTAGAGCAGATTTAATAAAAATGCTATATTCTAGCTAAGTATTGTACATTCAATAAAAATTCTATATTCTAGCTAAATACTGTACATTCAATTAAAATTCTATATTCTAGCTAAATATTTGTAGATTCCCTAAAAATATTATATTCTATCTAAGTTTCTGTATTTCGTAATTTCTTTTCATATATATACCGGACAATCAGGGTAAGACATTTATTTGAGAGTTTGTGAGAAAGTGCCCTAAATATCACCGACGCTGGTTAAAATTTCTAAATAAATTATAAGTATTCAACAAGAGCAAAATAATTCATAAACATACCCCACACATAACAAAATAGTTCGAGATAATTATATAAAATATAGTTTACTTGAGAAAACTGTAATACAAGTTTATTTCGCTGTTAACAAAAGCTCTTTATCATATCCATATTCATTCTACATGTCTCAACCTGATTTTTAAATTAATTCTTTATTGCCAAAAACCTTCCAAAAAGATTATATTAAAAAAAAAACAGTAATATTTGAACACGAGTAGCTTTATTTTGATAACATGTTATTGGTGCAATAGGCCGATAGGCGTCTTCTACAGTTTATTTTTGATGGAAGGTGGTAAAGTTGATACATTTTTAAATAATTTATACAGTAATTTGTAAGAATATTAAAACTATATATAAATAATTTTGATGGTCTAATATGGTTTGAAAATAAGGTTTGTATGTATATCCAATTATAAAATCTCTATAATTTATTAATCTTTCTCTTCTTCTCACAGATACCGTCAAACAGAAATTATTTTCAAACATGAGAGTTTGAAATTGTTTTCAAACACAAGATTTTTTTTTCAAACAAGAATTATAAAAATAACAAATCTTTGTTAGAAATTTCACTGTAATGTTTATAGAAAGTATTAATAGACATTATTTTTATAAAAAAATGAACATATTTTTGCATAATTTTATTTAAATAGAATTGTAAAACTTTGTTCCATATATTTTTTACTCAAATATGTTGTTAATCTGCTGACATTAAACAGAAAATTCATCCTTTAAAATAGCTAACTTTTATTAATAGTACAAAAATTGATTTGGCATAAAATCTGTAAATATGGAAAAGAAGCAAAATTTCATAGAAATCAGTGATAACAGTATCAATTAATGTTTTTTAAAAACTAATTTTTTAACTTAAATTATAAAACAAAATAAATTTATTTGAAGAAAAAATCGATATCATATGACCCAAACAAGAAAACAAATGCTATAATTATTAAAAAGCATTTGCTGATTTGCTACTCATAATAAAAAATCTGAACAATAATTCATATTCACTTGATGAATAAAAAAAATTTCTCTGGCAATTCATGAATTAGAAAAAAAAGTAAAGAATGAATCGTTATCCTGTTGAAGGTTGTTGCGTTCACTTAATGTTAAGTTAGCCACGCAACGATGAAGTTACCATAGTCAATGCAAGACGATGGTAGACAGAAAGCTAATGTTGCGTAAATTATAGCTTCATTTTTTTTCCTATATGTTTTATCGGAAAGTGAAGGATGAGTTTACTGGAATGACTTGGTTGATTTTCTTTTTTTTATTTGCATAGTTTTATGCTTAAGTGGGCTTCTTTTTAAATGTACCAATTGGCTCCGATTTGAGCATTATTTTTTATTTTATGTGTTTTTTATATTTATATAAATCTTAGTCATAAAATGAATTTAAGAATTAATTTCATTTCTCATTATTTAATGTACTGTTCATTTTTATTTTCTTTTTAATTATATATATGTTATTTGCAAATTCTTTGATTATCGTTATTTTGAAGCCATATTTGCTAAACGGATATGTATAATACAGGGTGGCCCAGAAGTCACTTTACATTTTGAAAATTAAATAACTTTTTTTCTATTAATATATTTCTTTTTCTCTTTTCAGAATTAAAAAATATAATCCCTGGAAATTTTTGGCATGGAT
>JAPMOQ010036222.1:1820-12076 GCA_026543055.1 Argiope trifasciata
ATATGTATATATATATATATATGTGTGTGTGTGTGTGTGTGTGTGTGTGTGTGTATTACTCTTAACTATATGTTAATTTCCATCGAGCTAACTTCACGTTTAAACCAATTTTTTAAAAATATTTTGTTAATTTTGTAAACAAATATTTAACTAAAAACAATAGGAATTATAAACATTACAAACTTCTATAACAAAATACACTTCTATAATAAAATTTCTTCTAATTATACACTTCTATAATAATAAGTTGTTATTCCGAATGAATTAGAAAACGGTTATTATAATTCTGACACCTGTTTTTCTTTCATTTAGACCGAGACTGCCCTGCAAACAAAACTTACGGGTCTTTTGGTGACTGTCCAATGTCCTGCTACCTTCTGACCCCACGTGACCCCGAACCATGCACCATGAGACTGAACTGGGGCTGCAAATGCCAAGAAGGGTATGTTCTGTTGGAACACAAGGTGTTCAGCTCGAAATGCATTAAGCCGGAAGACTGTCCTGCTGAATCCTGAGATACTACTACCATTTCTCAAGGTCAGTACTTTCCTCTAAGAGCAGAATAATGTTTTACCATTTAGTGTAGTAGAATAATTATATGAAAATTTCTTTATTTAATCATTAATTTAATCTATGCAGATGATTCTTCATTCAAAGTTATTAAAGTCCAAAGATTAAAAAACTCATAAAAAAGGTGTTTATAAAGACTCTTTTATAATAGTATATATAAAAAATACATATATTATATTGTATTGTATATTACATGTATTACATTGTATTGTATATTACATGTATTATATTGTATTGTATATTAAATATATTATATTGTACATACATTATATATTGTACATCGTATTTTGTACAGATATTATATTGTATAATACAATGTATGTGTTACCGTTAAAGTATGAAATCCCTTATTTTATAGAATACCTGGTTATTCCATAAAATAACTGATTGTGTCAGTTAAAGGGAGTAATATGTTATTAATTTGACACTTTAACTAGTTATTTCATAGAATAACGATCTGCAGCCCGTTAAAGTGTAAAATAATAATTTATTATTATTTCATTTATTAAATTATTATTTCACTTGTTATATTATTCATTTCATATTTATTATATTATTATTTCATTTATTTATTATATTAATTATTTCATTTTAGATAAATTGTTTATTTTACACTTTTACTGTCTCTCATTAGTTAATTATAGAATACCTAGTTATTCTATAAAATAACTAGTTAAAGTGTCAAATTAATAACATATTGCACACTTTAATGGAACGATCAGTTATTTCATGGAATAACTAGGTTTTCTATGAAATAACTGCATTATATACTTTAACAGTAACGTATATATACAGAAAATAAAAATAGAACATAATAAAATTCGTCAAATATTTCGGTTTATAAATGGTGGAAAATTTGGAGGAATCATATTTAACAAGGAGGCCAAATAATTTCAGTGGCTCAAACATTACAAACCTATTTAAGAAATAGATTTAAAAAATCTCATTGAAAATGTACGATTTTTTCAAAATTTCTGTTTCAATTGAATATGCTTCCCTATTTATGCAATATAATAGGAAAAATAATAATAAATTTTTCCTCCAAAAGTTTTTTAACTGATATTTATAGATTATAAATCAAACTGCTGATGCAAAAAGTTGGCAAAGTGAAAAACCATAATCGGCTAACTTTTAAAGAAACTCAAACGTAATATCTTCTAATTTAACACTTTTAATTTTAACACATCTAAGTTTCAATTCATTATTAATTTGAATATTTATATCATTGCTGTATAATAAATCTATATAAATAAAAATGAATTTTTGGCTGTATGTCTCTTAAGCCTTCCTAAACCGTTCATCCGATTCCGATGAAACTTAGTCAGCTTAATGCTTTCATCTACTAGATAGTTATAGGTACAGAACAAATATCTATAATTTAAAAAAAATCTAATCTCAAAAGCATCTTTTTACCAAGGATTAATCTTCAAATAATACGACGAGGAGACAGTAGATTCTGTAAAAATGCTAAATGCAAATTAAAGGTTAATATTGCATAGCTATTGAACACAAATTCCATGCAAGCCATTCTCGGAGGTAACAACTGTATTACAGACGAGTAAATTTTAGGGGGAGCAATACTGGGGCTTTTAATTAAAAGTTGTCATTTTTAACAGTAACTTCCAGAAATATCATTGTACAAATAATTTTGCACTGTCGTTATTTTCTAAAAATTATCTTTTCAACTATTTTAACGATTTTTAGTTTAAATTGATTTTCTATGTTTAATGAAGTTTGAAAGAAAATATTTTAATCATATTTTCTACAATTACACTAGAGAATTCCGAACGAATATGAAACGAATCACGAGATACAATAAATAGTTTCTTTCGTTACTATTCTGAAAGAGCACCATGTTTAACAATTCTGAAGGAATACTCAAATCTAATACATAAAAATGAGTATTTGTTTATTCGTATTTTATATACTGCCGTACCGTTCATCCTATTTTGGTAAAACATTGCCAAATTATTGATTGATTGCACTTAAAATTATTTCTTTCTACGGCAGCGACGCGCCGGGTACCAGCTAGTACTATATAAAATGAGAGTACTTATTATATGCAACAAAAATGCTAATATAGAAATTCTAAAAAGTTTATTAAAAGGTTATATAGGACAAACCCCCATGTAACTTATTTTAATTTTGTTTGATTAATATAATCATTCAATTCTTTTTTTATAGGATTAAGTCACGTAATCTTCAGGAATCAACTTCTTTGGAAGAACTAGAAGAATATAAATTTCATATACCTGTACTTATTTCATAGAATTCTGTCACATTTTATTCTTTGCATTCCCGTAATAAAAATTCGTTGTGGGCTACATTTACGTGTTCATACATTTTACTTCTTTTTGTCTAAAGTTTGTATATTTACTTGTAATTTTTTTTATATCTTCCAGAGTTATTTATCTAAGGCAAGCAATGAACCATAATAACAGTTATCTCTGAAAATGAAAGTTATCTACTTAAATCACTTGATATAAATAAAAGTTATTGCCATCTATTTATATATTTTCCATATCTCCATTCAAATATATTCATATTTCGAATCAATTTTTACCCAAAAACTTACATTGATAATAAATTAAGAGAAGAATAGTGATTAAAATAAGAAGATTGATTAAAATAAGGGAATAAATATTCTTAATGTTTCAACGTGTGAAATATAATTAAATATTCTAGTAATTAGAAATTAATAGAAATTTCGCCATTTTCCTTCAGTGATCTGTAAGCAAATTATTTTACGAAAAATATTTTAAATCTATCTTAAGATTACATTTCAAGTAATATAAAATTGCTTTCTGTTGTTTGTTTTCTCAATAATTATTAATTTTTTTAACATCAATTTAGACAATTTTAAATACGGTAATATTAACTCTCTTATCTACCCAACCACTATTTTTTAGAATATCCTTTTTCGTACCTTAAAAATATTTTTGATAATAATAGGTATTTAATAGAAGTAAAAGAATCAAAACCTCATGGATTTTTCTTTAACCTATTATAAATGACCTAAGCTCAAATGCAGTCATTCATGTAGTGTGGTGTGTTGGAAGTTTTATGTGTATTATAATGACTCATACAAAATTAGTTTTTACTTTAAAATACTGTACACAAAAGCATCTTAATCCCGAGTAGCACAGGAAATGCCAACAAATACATAATAAAACCTTTGATAAATGAGCAGAGTAGAAATTAACTTTCATCTTTATTTCATTTTTCTTCAAGTTTGGGTAAAATGTAGCATTTCTACCAACTTTAATTATTTTTCTTTAAAGACAATGGCCAGGGTTTTAGTGTCCCTCTTTGAAGCAACATTAGAGCTAATTTGGGACGGGCCTCGTCATTTCGAACTACGGTCAGATGACGAGGATGACACTTGAGCTGGCACTCCCTCTCCAAACTTCCACACCACACCAGTGGTAGGACGTTTGTACTCGGTAGATTTAACTTGCACCAGACCCGCTTAAATGGCGGTTCGGGGCTCGAACATGCAATCACAGTTTCCAAAGCCAAGATCTTATCACAAGGTCACCGCTAATCAATGGTTAAGGAACAACCGTCCCATCACAACGAGAAGAAAAATCGGAAAAGAAAAGACGATGTCAATGAATTATTTATCAACAAAAATTTATTTTATTGAAATTTGGATGAGTAAGCATTTATTTTAAACCTATGCTTTTCATTTGATTCTGCAACGAAACGTTGGAAAGTAACATTATTAAAATTAGATTCAGAAAAAAGGGGAAAAAGCCAAGTATCCTCGAAATTCAGAAGTTAAAGTTAGCGAGGACTTTGAAATAAGAAAATAATTAATTTTTAAAACGCAGGTAATTGAATTAATTATAAATATCTATTCCTTCTAATAAAGAAGATTAATTTTTTCTGTGTCTGTGTTGGTGTTCAATAGGAAATACCTCTTGATGTAGAGGTACCAAATTTGGTACATATAATGTTTTGGAACTTTGAATATCGAAGTGGTTTTTTTAAAAAGTTCATAATTATAATTTTAATTAAGCCAGTATCTGCACTTTTTTCATGAGTTTTTTCAAAAATATTGCAGTAAAGAAATTCTTTTTACATTGTTCAAAAGTTTAAAAAATATTGCTTTCAAAGACCTTAAATTAATTGCTATAAAATTGTTTAATCTAGACTTAATTAATTTTTAAATGTATTTGACAATTATATCTTCAATGGTGTGAATGAAATCAAAATAATTGCTACAAATTTTTCATTCTAGTTTCTTTTTTCATTGCTGACTATCTAACTATGCTAATTAATTCAAAACTTTTATTGAATGATGAATGATTTTCCTTTATATGTATCGTGGTGAGGCATAAATATCTGAAGCGGACTGTTGTTCTATATAATAAAAATAAATTATTAAACATTCAGCGCGTTTCCCTCCCATCTCTAATTTTTCATTACTGATATAGTATCTAGGCCATGACTCGGCAATCTATTGAAACGAAGGAGCCAAAATCAACAATTTGCCAAATTTCCCATTTTTCAAGAGCCATTAAAATTCTTCTATTTAATATTATCGTATCTGCATATTTATATTTGTTTTAAAATAAATGGCTTTAAATACGGAATAATCTTTATTCGTATAAAAAACAAAAATAGATAGTTACAACATCGGCTTAGTCTGCCTTTTGAATGTTTAATCAGATTTGACTTATAACTTGTTGCTTTAAGTTTCAAGGACTACTCTTAGTTTTTATTTCTCAGTTGATTTCCAAATTTTCATTTTATCATATTCATGCAAAACAATAGTTGCTCACACGATTTCATCTTTAAGAACAAAATAATAGTTCAAACTTATCTCATTGCGGTCATGCTAAGCGTAGTGATTTATAATTATTATAGTTATGTTAACAGAAGATATTGAAAGATTAGGTACTTAAATATATTTCTTCTTATTTTTTAATGGTTTTGATGATAAATTATTAATTTTTCGTATGGGACAGAAGAACAGTAATTTTCCACCATACGGCTCGCGAGTCGCAGGTTTCCGACCCTTGATCTCCTGGTCACGGTGTCCTGGTGGTAAGATCTCGGCTTCGGAACGGGAAGGTTGCAGGTTTGGGACCCGATTCCTTCAAGGAACTGCCGTGTAAGTGGATCTGGTGCACGTTAAATTCGTTGGGGCCAAACGTCTTCCCGATGGTGTGGAAGTTTGGAGAGGAAGCCCTCATTTGACTATGGTTCAAAATTACGAGGTCCATCCCAAAATAGCCCTAGGGTTTCTTAAAAAAGGCACGTTAATAAAACTAAACTAAACCAGACCGTTGATCTAGGCGAATGTTACGAAGCAACGAGACTCTCTTAGATATGAGAAATTGATTGATCATTGATTTTTTTATATCTTCTAACTTATCAATATACGTTCGTCTGATACCATGCAATTTTATGACACATAATTAATTGGAGAATGAAGACAATGATGGAGTGATGATACTTATGTTATCTCTATTATATGATGCCAAGTATGTTTCAAAATAAGCTTTACTATTTGTTCAAAATGCGGCGTAAACTAATTTGTTTCGTATGGGAAACCAACCTTATTTTGAATTGCAAAGCGAGTATTACTTTTAAAAAACAGTGAGGATTCAAAACCATTTATCTTGTATTTTGGTGAGTTGGAATCTAACATTTCACTCTCAGAAAGGAAAAAATAAGAAAATTTAATATGAAGTAAGGTTTACAGATTTTAACGTTTCAACGGAAAAATTTTCATATGAAGTTGGATAATTTAATTAATAAAACAATTAAAGGAGCTACAATAATGCATAAGATAAGCATGATCAAATACCAAATAAAAATAAGATATTATTAAAAATATATTTTAAAATTTCAGGTCTCAAACTAATAACTTATTAAACTGTTTCCAAACTTATTATACTTCTTCAAGCTTACTTTACGTATCAGTTCTGTGTTCGTTATTTCAAAAGTATTTATTTTTAGTAAGTGTTGTTGTGTGCAATTAATTTTCTTATACATATGTTTAATTTAAAAAATAGTGAAAAAATCTCTCAGAAATAATTTTTTATTGGATTTGTGGTATTACTTTAATACTTCATTATGTTGTTCATAGATTGCACATTCAGAAATGTTTTGAAATGTCAATTAAAAACCGGAATTTTTGAATTATGAAAGGATGAATTGATTATTTCTAAAAAATCCAGCAAAGAGTATGCCATTTTTCTTCGAAATAAAATGTATAAAAATTGGAAACTGTAATACAAACTGTTTGATAAGCTATCCATTTACTTAATTATTTTCTTTTTTTGAAGAAAATAATGCCACTACACGATCTGCTATGAAACTGTGCATCGTTGTTATTGTATATTGAATCAGTAACAACGATGTCGAATTGATACTGTTAAAAAAAGGTGATATTGTTTCATATAATGATCATTTAATGTAGATCTGATAGTTTCAGTTAGATGCAATTCATACACACTTAAGGATTTCTTTTATTACAACAGATGACAGATTAGATTAGGCTTAACTGCTAGAAAATAAAACATCTATTATATTACATTTTGGTAAAATAATCTTTAAGACATCACTTGCGAAATAAACTTTGTACATTCAATTTTTTCTGTTATCAAGTTTATCATAATTACCCAATGTATTGAAGTAGTGTATAAAGTTTCAAACACGCAGACAATTTGATATTACTCGAATATGAAACGATTGTGTTTCAAAAGATGTTCAAACAGACTATAATAACATAATAAAAAGAATGGTACGACATTCAAAAAATGTAAGTTATTTGTAAAATTCCAAAACCTGTTTTCCTTTATATATACAAAGCAAATCCATAAAAATATAGTGTTTTTAATGTCAAGAAATTCAACCTTGAGACTTTAATGAATCTTGTCATCTTAGACCTCCTAAGACAGAAAAATTCATTTTTAGAATACTTAGAATGAAATTTGGTATGTGATGTTAAATCAAAACTGAATTTTTAAAGAACTTTATCCATTGATTGTTTGTTTATGCGTCATTTTATGTGATCGTGAGAGGTAGGCTAAATTCTCAACACAATCAAAATGAGTTTTATAATGTGTAATATTTAATACAAAAGTGCACATCTGTATTAGTTGTCTATTTATGGATTGTCTATTCATTCGATTTTCCTATGTATGAGAAAACGTAATAGAAGCACAATAAATCATGTGAATAAATTCTATATTGTTCGTTTTTCTGTCAATTTATGATTGAACATAATAACGTCGTAGTGGAATGAACTAAGTAAATAAGATTTGGTATTTTTTTTTATCTGAACTTGGAACAAATAATGACCCTAAAGCGACTACATTGTTTAAAACCCATACCAATTTATTGGTACATGTTTTATAAAATATTGAAATTGGTGAGATAATAAAAGAAAATATAAGCTTGAGACTTTAATGAATCTTGACATCTTAGACCTCCTAAGACAGAAAAAGTCATTTTTAGATTATTTGGAATGAAATTTGGTATGTGATGTTTATATTAGAATTTAATTTTTAAAGAACTTATCCATTGATTATTTGTCGATTTGTCCTGTTATGTGTTCTTGAGACATAGGTGAAGTTCTCAACGCTATTAAAATGATCTTTTTAATCAATGATATTTACTACAAAAGTGCATATCTGTATTAAAATTTATACCTAATCTGAAATTGTCTATTCATGGACAGTTGTCGATTTCCCTGTCCACGTATGAGAAAGCATAATAACTTAAAATCACAATTAGTCAGGGGAATAAACTCTATTATTGTCCGTTTTTCTGTAAATGTATGATTGAGCATAATGACGTCGTAGTTGAATGAACTAAGTAAATAAGATTTGGTATTTTTTTTAAATCTGAACTTGAAACAGATGATGACCCTAGAGCGACTACATTGTCTAACAACCACACCAATTTAATGGTACATGTTTTATAAAATATTGAAATTGGAAAGATAGTAAAATAAATTTTGCTATGAAAAAGCAAGATAGGAGTAGATAATCTATACTTATAATAAAGCTCAATGTGTGTGTGTTGGCGCTCTACAGGTCAGACCGTGGAACCCACAGCTACCAAATTTGGTACATGTATATCTTGGAGGTTTGGGAATGTGCACCTCGGAGCCCCTCTTTTCGAATTTTTAATTAGAATTTGAATTAATTAAAATTTAAGCGACATTTCGAAGTTTTTCCGCTATAACTTCAGAAAATATTATCGCACAAACATGATTTTTACATCAATTTAACGATTAAAAAATTAGCTTTCTAATGGTATCAGTGTTTTAATGTATAACTCAAGCTTCTATTTTAAACGATTTTTAAAGAAATATTTTGACCACGTTTTTTTGAGCACGTGACTGGATAAAATAAAATAAAACAATGACGGAAGTGCAAATAATTAAAAAAAAACTATCATCGTAAATCAAGTCTAAATAAATGATACTTTCAACACGTGACTGGATAAAATAAAAGAAACATAAAGTGTGATATTTTCTAAAAAAATAAATGCAAAGCAAAGGTTTCTATAATCGTTTGCAACATCTAAATCGTTTATTGAATTTTTTTCCCTTTTTCGCTTTCTTTGAAAAAACATATTTAATATTTTGGCAGCAACACGGAAAAAAACATTTTTAATTTTAGGCCAATCAATGCCCGGAATTACCTCAAGGCTAATGAATATGTGACTTAATTGAAAATTTTAGAACGCATTACTCATGGCAAACCAGCTGGTCGCCAAAGGCGGCTAGTATAATAATAAAGCCATATATTTTATAAGTATAGTAATGGAATTCATATTTTGCTCTTGCTTGAAGAAAAATTACAGAATTTAGAAAAATTTAGATAAAATCAAAATTAAAACTTATAGATAAGCGGTTCATTATTTTAAAAATGGGAAAAGTAGCAATGATTCAATTTTAAAAATTATTCTGTAGATTAGATAAGAAAGAACCACACACACACATACACAATGATTTATTTAATTTTTTGCTTCCAATATGGCAATTATAGAAAAATACTATATAATATAGTATATAACATAATATAAATAAATAATATAATACTAATTATTAATAATACTAATAATATATAATATACTTAATATAATACTAATTAATAATATTACTAATTATTATGTAATATTAAATTTTTTTTAAAATTATCGCTACTCTTTTTAATTTGGAACTAATTTATGCATATTTATGAGTAAAATTCGTTCATTATTTAGAATAATAAACATTATAAAGTTTATAAAATAACTTGGTTGCCTGTGAGTTCATATATAATGGGTGGAGACGTCAAATTCACACTTTGCCTTGTTGGTAATGTTATCTCAGACTGTTTAGTCCAGTCGGGTTAACAACGGTAAGCGTCATAGACCATATAACAGTTTTTCTTCTATGGCGTTGTCAGTGACTTAAAAAAAATGTAAATTGTTCCAGTCCTATACTCTAGATTTTGTAAGAAGTCTCCACTCCAATATTCAATATTCGGAATGCCACACTATATCATGAGGATATTGTAAAAACATTATTATTTACTAGCTATTACCTGCGACTGTGTTCGCGTGGAAATTTTGATGTATTAGGTTGTTCGGAAAGTAATTTCGTTTTTTCCTGACAAAGGATTTAATTGCATTTTTCGCACCCAATTTCATACTTAAACCGCAAAATCATTTTATGT
>JAPMOQ010036225.1:0-11245 GCA_026543055.1 Argiope trifasciata
CATTTACATAAAATAAATTTCTTCAAATAATCATTTACATAAAATAAGTTTCTTCGTAAATCAAGGGAAGAAAAAGCAATGTCTTTTAATATTCTATAATGTTTTTGGTCAAACTCAAACAAACAAACAAACAAAAATTGAGATCTAAAGAGAATAACAATATGGCTGTAAGGTTATAGTTAGATGAATACCTGGCATCATAAAAGTTCAGTTTCAAAAAATTGATGTGTCATGCGTCTACAGGAATTTTTATGGCGAAAAAACAACAACCTTTGAATCTTTAGCTTAATATAGTGCAGAATGATAATGTTTTAGTCTATTATCGTATGTCTAGATTGTATCGCTGCTTTATTTTGTATGTAAGATCTTTTATATTCCATAATTTATTGAAATCCTTATCCAGCCATTTAACTCCTTAATCACCAAGCTTATGCCTATACGTGCATCGAATTCTCACTTTTTAAAATTTATAATTTAAAATTAAATTATGCAAAGGCAATGTAAGTCTTAATAACCATAAGTGCATATTAAATTATTAGATTCTTAGTTGGCTCAATAATACAGCAGATTCGTGAATCTGAAGCTGTCATCTAATAAGATAGAGTTTTAATGTATCTGACTACGTTCGATGGAAAATTTTGAAAAATTTAATTTTAAAAAAACTATTTAAAACTGCGGTTTCTAGGTGTATTATCAATTATGATACAAAATACTGTAAATACAACAAAGTTATTCGAAAATATAATACATTTTGAGAAATAAAACGGTTAACACTTTATGCAAAATAGTAATGCATCAATCCTATTTTTCTTTGTACACAAATTATTGAATATAATGATAAATGAAATGGACCAAAATCTAAGAAAAGTGTTGATATGAAAAGATGTTATGGGTAAAAATATAAGTATATATCCATTTTTTCCATAAATTCACAACTTAATTTTTCTAAAAACACTTATAAATGAAAAAGCAGCTCACCGACAATAAAACTTTTGGTACAATTTATTGCCCATATTATTTAAAACACGCGCTGAAATTTTTATGTAAATACCTCTATTAGTTTTTGAGATATCATGTTAACGGTGGAGAATTTTTATGAAAATTAAAATTTTGAGAAAAATGAAGCTAAAGACAAATTTTAGCTAAAAAAATATGTGACTCTGGATGATAGATCAGGCCTTCCTTTTTCTAGAAAAGGTAAATTGCTTTGAAAGCCTGAACTACAACTAATAACAATTAAAAAAGATTTGTCAATGTGGTTGATAACCAGTGTTTTCAACGTAGTAGGATACCTTAAAAAACATTTAAGTAGTAACATAAAGTAATAACTTCCTTCATTTTTCTTCAGTAAAGGATTATTGTGTCTGACTATTAACATATAATATTTTGGCCTAAAATATTATCATACTAGCCGCCTTTGGCGACCAGCTGGTTCGCCATGTGCAATGCTTAAAAAATCATTGAATAAATGATTTAGATGTTGCAAAGATTATAGAAATCTTTTCTTTGCATTTATTTTCTTAGAAAATATCACATTTTATGCTTCTTTTATTCAATACAGTCATGTGCTAAAAGTTGCATTTCTTCAGATTTCATTTGCAATGATAGTTTTTTTTTAACTTCCGTCATTGTTGAATTAATTATTTAGATATTTCCAACGATTATAAAAACCTTTGCTTTGCCTTTTTTCAAATTTTTTTAAAGAAAATATCACATTTTATATTTCTTTTATTTTATCCAGTCACGTGCTAAAAGTTGCATTTCTTTAGATTTAATTAGCAATGATAGTTGTTTTTTTTAATTTGAACTTCCGTCAATAGGATGGCAACACGCTCAAAAAACCTAATTTTTTCCCCCTTGACGTGTTCGTGCAGATTAAATTTTATTGTTTTGTCCGAAATCTATTGTTGAAAAACATAAATACAATATTTCTTTAAAAATTCGTTAAAAACAGAAGCTTAAGTTATACATTTAAACACTGATACCATTACAAAGCTAATTTTTTAATCGTTAAATTGATGTAAAAACCATGCTTGTGCGATAATATTTACGGAAGTTATAGCGGAAAAACGTCGAAATTTCACTTAAATTTTAATTAATTCAAATTCTAATTAAAAATTCGAAAAAAGGACTCCGAGGTGCACATTCCCGACCTCCAAGGTATACACATATCAAATTTGGTAGCTGTAGGTCCAACTGTCTGGCCTGTAGAGCGCCAACACACACATACACATTGAGGATTATTATAAGTATAGATAAACAATCGCATTACAAATTCGTTATTTATATTACTTTATAAACTATTCCTTTTCTTGTTTCTAATCCTGTATAATGATTATCAACTGCTGTAAAGTATCAAAAATATCAATATTTTTATAAAATACGAACCTCTATAGTATGATTTGTTAATACCCCACTCTCATATTGCTTCTCAAAGAGGTACTATATAAATAATCGATATAAAAATTAAATATACAAGATGCTAGTAATGAGATAGTGAAAGTTTCTGTTGATGTTACTCATTGTAAGAAAAATGCAAAATTTTGAATATGTGGAGGGTGATTCAAAATCATTAGATAAAAATAAAATTTTGAGAGCAATAAAAACGGAAGAAGAAATTTTTTTTGTTTACGTATGTGCTATATGTTCTGCGTAAGAATTTTCATGAGAAAAATTTTAGCTTAATTTTTTTATGGAAGTGAACAATTTGTTCAACTTTTGACAGCAAAAAAACATGCAATAACACTGATTTGTCCTGTATCTAAGGCATGAAGATATAAATAATAATATCACAAAATTAGGATAATAACATGCAGAAAAACAAATTTGCATAATCTACATATTTAATTTTCGCATTGATTTTAGTACATTAATGTTCATGACACTTAAATATGCTATGTATAATAATTGACTAGCATTATTCTCTCACATGACCCTTAAATATGATATTTATGATAATTGACTTGTATCAGTCTCTAACATGACCCTTAATTATACTATTCATAAGAATCGACTTGCATTAGTCTCTAATTTTCTAGATAAATATCAGCAACACTATCTCACACAACATTTTTATAGGAAGGGAACACGATAGAGCCCTCAAACTAAAACTACCCTATTTTATTTAATATTAATATCAATTTTTACTGCCTTTGAAAATTTATATCTTTCAGATATGAATGACCCTGATTGATTATCAAATCCTCTGCTCTCAATTTTCTAGATATATCGCAAATTAAAACCTTAACTTAGTACCTAACTTTAACAAATGCAGCGATTTCACCAATTTTATTCATCATTTAAATTTGACACATTAAACTATCAGAATGAACACATTTATTGTACAAGTAGTTTTTACAATAATAATTTCCCATGTTTCACATTAATTCATCAAAGCTTGATGACATTTCTATATTAATTCTATTCAAATGCTGTTATTCACACAAGACTTTCCAGAAAGCCATAGATTTGATTAAAAAATGTTCTCAAATGTTTCGTTGATTGAAAATTCGTTTCTTGAACATATCCAAGAGAAGCAAAGTCAGTCAACTAGACTAAAGCTTTCTCTTTTATGCGTAGCAACACAAATATGCATCATACGTAGCAACTTTTAAAGCCTCTTGGCACTCACGGATTGCTTCATAAAATTGAGGCAGACATTTTTCTGATAGAAACTCCAAAATGAAGCCATTCTAGTGGTGGGTTGTCTTGAATAGATTCGGTTTTTCTTACCAGAAAGTAAGAACTGGCAATCCGAATAAACTTCATTTTCAGATCACGTTCATCGAGTCTGTGCTACCGGATGTTGCTGGATGCATTCGAAAAGTTTGAAACATGACGAGAGAAAGCTTTGACCTAAAGAAAGCGGTCAATAAAGCATTTTTAGAGAAAACTTTCAATGGCCCTTACACAGGCTCTAAATCCGTTATCTATAGTGAGTTTTGAAAGAGTTGGCAAGATTTGTTTTATCTTTCAGGATGCATCATATACAAATGGAAAAAGATGAAATTAGTAAATTAATTGTTGCAATAAAATTGTGTAAAATTCGTAATATCAATATTAGAAGAATTGATTATGAAATAAAAATTAAGGAAGATGTATTTTTATTATATTTTCTTGGGGAAGTTGAAAAATTTGGGGTAAAAATTTTAATAAATCTAAATTAATTAATTTTGGACTTTGCTGTATCCAAAATCAGAAGCATTTTTAAAAATCAAATCTGTCCTTTAGCCTATTTCAATTGTTATTGGATAATATTAAAAGTAGGACAATCCGGGTTTTTAACTCCTGTTGCAGTGGCCTGGTGGTAAGGTCTGGGCTTCGGAATTGCAGGATCGAATCCGATTCTACTAAAGAACCGTCAAATCCGCCAATTGGATTAAATAAAAAATAGAGAGAGGCTGCCAACTCGGGTGTCATCCTGGGGGTTTAAACACCGTTCAAAATGGCGAGGTCAATCCCAAAATAGCTTTAATGTTGATTTAAAATGGGCAATTAATATAATTAAACTAAACCGGGCTTTTAATTTAAATTTGATGCACTTTTTTTATCAAAAACATAGAAAAAAAAGTGAAATTCAATGTCTGTCTGTACCGGATGCTGTAGGAGGCCTCAAAATTTAACAAGTATTATTTTCCTAACTAATAATTAAGATTTTAAAATTAATTCTAATTGATATTTATTTACATAAGCCATTTATTTATACTGAAATTCTCTGCCTGTCGGGAAAATGAATTGAAATTTTGAATCGAGGATAATATATTTTTTCAATTAATTAATTAGTCAGCATTTGGTTCAGAATAGGCTGAATCTAGAATTTTAGTCCTTAACCAAAATTGCGATATGAAAATGCCACATAAAGTATCATTATTTAATAATGATTTAATCTATATTTGTATTGTTTTTCTTATAGCAGCTATTTAAATTCTTGGAAATCAATTTGGAACTGGCACTATTTATGCTTGTTGAAAATTCAATTTGTCAACATCATTCTTATGAAATATTACATGTTTCATTGGTTTCAAGAGTGAATAATATTATAAGCTTATAAATTTTCAAAATCATCTGCGATGCGAAAAAATCATCTGCGATTTTTAGCTAAGTATTATTGATAAAGATTTTGATTCCAATCATGTAAAATATTTACATGCATTGGGAATTTATTAAATTTATTATTTATTTATTACCTGAGAAAATGATAGCAGAATATCTTTTTCCTTGCCGTCAGCTTTTTTATTAATAATCAATCATCTCACCGTATCTATCTAACAATAATATAAACAGAGCCGTCTCCTAATCATTTTTTTATATACTAAATTCTATTCTCATGGGTAATAGAAATAAAAATTCCACTATTTTTGTACACGATTCAATATCTCATCATGTCAATACAAGATCGTGCGTGTTGCAATTTGTACCAACCCGGTGAGTAATCCCATCAATAAAGAAGTACTCCACCCACATTCCTACCTCCTATTACGTGGAGAAATACTGCTTTTTATTACAGCCGCCTATTTCTCAAACATAGGTAATGAATTTATTTTGATAAGATTTGTCCTTTACCCTTATCTGTTACTTTCAGAAAGCTGACCATCGATTTCAGCCGCTCATCATGTTATCTGCACTGTTTCCATTGTTACAAATGGCATTAATTTCGGGGCCTTTATCAACTGCTCTATTAGATTATTATTTATTTTTTGTTACCTAAGCAAATGATTATAGATGTACTTTTTTTTCTTGCCATCATTTTTCATTAATAATCTATTATCTCAACCGATCTATCCAACCAAAATATAAACATAGCTATCACCCAATCATTTTCTATACACTAAATTTTGTTCTTATGGGTAATAGAAATACTATCTTCCATTTTTTTCGTACAACGAGATTCAATATCTCATCATGTCAATACAAGATCGTTCGTGTTGCAATTTGTACCGACCAGATGAGTAATCCCATCAATAAATAACTACTCCACCCCGATCCCAACCTCCAATTACGTGGAGAAATACTGCTTTTTATTACTACCGTCTATTTCTCAAACACAGGTAACGAATTTATTTTAGGAGGATTTGTCCCCTTCCTTTATCTGTGACTTCCAGAAAGCCGACCATCGATTGGAACGGCTCATCATGTTATCTGCACTGGTCCGTCGTTACAAATGGCACTAATTCAGGAACCTTTATCAACTGCTCTATTAGGTTAACTCTGGCATTCTTTCATCCAGGTTGGGGAAATCAATGACAGCGAATCAGCCAGCTTATGGAAAAGAAAGTATCGTTTGTGTGGCCCTCATTGGTATGCTGGAAGTGTTTGAAAGTTACAGAAAAGTTAAGAAAAAGGTACCGTTGTTTTTGAATTCGGGTTATGGATTTCCTTAAAGAATTCCGGGGGGAGACTTCATTGGGAATGTTCTTTATTTGTGTTGAGATGCTTGTGTCTAATGTTTTTCTAGCATGTATTTTTTATATTAAAACGTTCAGTGCATTTTTAAATAGAATGTAAAAAATGCAAATTGGTTATAAATTATTCAAGACGTTTCAAAGTTTTTCATTCAAAACAATTGTTGGTTTATTTTAAATGAGAAAGTATTTTAGTAGTTTTTTAAGAATTACAATGCGTCTCTGTAGTCGAAGAATGCTAGGTATTAAAAGTTTTAGAACACTGAATTGGTAGAGGAGAAACACTTTTTTTGTCTGAGAGTGCGTATCTTTTTTATGTGTTTTTTAAATCCTATAATCCATTGGAATTTATTTTCCTTTTGGAGGATTTTTCAAGATGAGGTGCATGCAAAAAGTGGGCGATATTAATGACGTAAAGCGGAGAATCGAAAATACTGGATGAACAAGGCTGAAATGCTTTCCTATACATGGTGTGACATCGAAAACAGATTGAATATTCTTTTGTGATCCAGTATTACGTAAACAGAGCTTCGCTAGTCAATTTTTTAATAGCGTTTTTAAATAATAGTTTGTCAAATATATTTATATACGAATCCCATGTTGATTACATATGAATATTTTTCAATCTTACCTTCATGTAAACTGGTCGTTTAAATAAAAAAATATTGAAACTTGCATTGTTGCTATTGGATGTGTATGAAGAATACATTCATATTAAGTCAAATAGCGGCTTGTCACACAATTTTACTGTATTAGTAGGTTATCCTACGGCCACAAAAATTTACTAGATGACACTATATGGCATTGGCTAGATGAGAGCACATAGAAAAGATCTAAATTGGCTTAGTCACAAAAAAATTGGGTTTTTTTTTCAATGTGTGTGTGAAATTGCATTTTATCCGGAAAGGCACCTATATAGATAAACTTCAAAAGCAAAACCTTATCTAAATAAAATTTTATCCTAATCGTTAGAGCCTCTTTCCAGATATGCAAAATTAATTTATTTATAAACAAGATTGTTTAAATTTATAAGATGAAATAGTTACCTAATATTCAGAATGCTACTACTAAATGATTACAAGCAGAGTTTTAAAATATCTAACATAAAGAGTCCTTTCTCTTCGGTGAGTTTCTTAAATTCTGTTTTTTAAAAAATTATTTCAATTTCTTTTCGGCTATAGGCACTTTATCTTCTCCATAATCATTAAATAATAACGAGATCATCCACATTCTTATTCTCCATTATTCTCTACTGGTTCTTTGGCCTCTCTTTTCACCATAACAGAAAATAGTTGTGGGATCTGTACAATTTCTTTGTCTTCATTTTGAACATGGCAACGTGTTATGCAGCTTACTAATTACATGGAAAGTATTAATGTGTGTTTGTAAAAACACGCTGTGCAAGGATTTACAGTAATTTTGATCAAATTTAAGATGAACAATGAAAAACAACAAGAAACTTTTTTTAAAGTAAATTGGCAAAAGGAAACCTCAAATTGAACGTAACTCAATATACAGAAATAACAAAGCAGTAATACGCTATTGTAACGTTTTCCTGCCCCATTCACGATTAGCGACATTTCTCGACGGCAGTCCAATAACGTTTAACGTCCCCCATGGTTAAAAGCCGCCAAATTTCGAGATGAAGATTCTCCTTATCTTCGACTATTCGCATCTGGTCATTAGATCACTCGTGAAGTTCATTGTGGGGATGAAACATGTCGCTTCTTCAAAGGAAAGGTGTGTCCCACAGCTGGATGCTGGACGATCCTTTTGTGAAGGAATATCACTGACACGTGTTCCATAGCTGTCAATTGCTAGGAAAGGTTATTGATTGATGGTTCCACGTCATCCTGGAACCACAAATGAGTGAAATCTTTGCTGAATGATTGGCCGATGGAGAACTGACGTGGACAAATAGAGATTAAGGAGACGGCCTCTGGACAGCGATAAAGAGCAGTTCTTGCTTTAGAAGAAGAGAAGAGAGCTTTGTACTGCGGTATTTCGACACTTTACTCTGGTAGCGGTTCTGGCTAACACCCTGTTAGAATCTTGCGGTGTTTTTCTTCAAAATAATGAATAACTCCAGGAGCCTTTTCAATATAGACTTTCAACATTTGTCTGTTGTGTACATAGCAAATATTTAACCTGTATTAAAACAAATTATTTTTTTTTGTAAATATATATGGCAGCAAATAAATTATTTGTCTGAAATCACCCTCTCTTGCTTTATCGATAGAGATCAAGACTTTGTACAATATCTATCTTCCAATTCACTTGGCAATGCGTCTGAAAAAAAGAAGAAACTCTCTACATTCAATTAAATCATTTTGCAGTCAAACAAATAAAAAATATTTCCAGAAAGTCTTTTTTTTTCAATACGTCAATTATATGGATGACAGCTTAATCAAATATGTAAATGTTTAGCCTGCAGAATATGTTAGAATAGCATAATCAAAATTCATATGTTTAGTATGCACCATGTTTAGAGATGCATAATCAAACATAAATAAGGCAATTACAAGCAAGGAGCTTTAAAGTACTTTTCATAAAATACCGTTTCTCTTCACTGGAGTTGATCTTCAGAATTAAAGAGATCAGCACTTGCTCAATTTTTAAATATTTGTTTCAATTTCTTGTCAGCTATAAGCATTATTATCTTCTCCGTTGTCATTAAATAATAAGCGATAATACACTTTTTTTATTTTTCATTTTCATTTTTCCTTTTCGTTTAATTATTTGACTTTTCGTTAATTCATATTGTAACATCGATGAAGTTAGCTCGGATAAGCCGTGTTTTAATTTAAGTCAAAGATAAAACTCGCTCATCTCAACACGAAACTTTATTTAAGGGACTAACCTTACAACTGTTTTTATCCACAAGTGAAATGAATCGAACCTTCTCATTAATTTGCTTTCGTAGTGCAGAAGTGGGTTACGATGGTTCGCAATGCACATCTCGCGAAAAATGCTTTAATTGCAAAGGTGGATATACCCTATTTTCTCGAAACTGTCCTGAATGACAACTTGAAAAAGAAATAATTAGTACAAAATTTAAAAAACAAATTTCTTATTCTGAAACTTGCAAACTTGTAAGTCTTAAACTCCTGTAACTGGTACTAGTTACTCTGCTATGATCAGAAAACCATCTGCAACTGATCTTATGCAAAACGATGGAAACAACATGTTTACTGATTATACTCTCAAATCTGCTATCATAACGACACTGCCAATAGCTTCAATAGTAATATTGTTCCTCAACCAACTGGTCATGAATGGTCACATGGTCACATCCGATGTTCCGCCACATGACCAGGATTAATTTTAAAAAATTTGCTTATAAGAAAAATGTAAAAAATATCACAAACAAATTTCAAATTCTAAATTCTGAAAGACTTTACCTCGACAAGCTTCCCAAACTATGCCAGTTCCTAATTTTAGCTCTTCACAGACCATTATTACTAAACCAACTGATAAAATGGATGACGCCAACTCTGAGCTTAAACCCATGATCACAAATAAGCCCTAACAAAACACTGACAGCGAAATAGAAGTAGACAATGCAATAGAATACAATCCCCATGAAACAATTGAAGAAACTCCACCTGCTCCGGAACCATCTACCACAGTTGGTAAAACTATTTTTATACGAAATCCCAAAAATTATCTAGTTCAATGAGTTGATCTTAAAAAATTTTTATGATGAACCTATAAGTAAACCTATTCATATCAAATAATCGAAAAAACATCGAATGAAAAGATTTTAATGATTTTTTTCACTCGATTTTGTTATTTATTGTACCTGTTTTAATGTTATGCGACTTGCATTTTCACCTTTTAAATTTCATTGATATTTTAAGCTTTTAAAATTTTCTTTCTAGCAGTGTAATTTTTATTAAAAAAAAAAAACGCTGATACTATCCATTATTGGATGTCTTCCGTTTTATAAAGTGAACCTACAATTTTAAAACTATATGACTGAATTGAACATGACATATTTTTAATACCATTTGTTTGGCGCAATGTAGCCATATTTGGCTCTTTCGCCGTAAGCACTCAAAATATCAATACCAGCAACTCGAATCTTCTAGGTTTAGAAAGATACAGAAGTAATAAGAGCATTCTAGAGCAAACGAGAAGTATCAGAAAGTAAATCAATAACAAAACAATTTTTCGGCATCCTGCTTGCATTCAGATACGAATTTAAAATTGTCGCTTTCAGTTTATAGAATTCTACCACTAAACCATTCTTTCAGCTTATTGTGTTTTCCTTGCATCTGAAAATCCTTTGTTCCGAATTGCAAGTGGAATCTATACAAATACAATTTCTTCTGAATATAGTAACGCTTTGATAGTCTGCAGTGTACTAAATATTCGAAAGAATTAATGAGTATGAAATTCGGAAGAATTAAATGAGAAATATATGGAAGAATTAACCGTGCTTCGCAAGGATTTACAGTAATTTCAACCAAAATTACACTGAACAATGAAAACCAAAACAAGGTGTAAAACTTATTGCTAGGAAAATTGACAAACGGAAACCTCAGGTTGAACTTTAACTCAATACCCAGAACGAACAAAACAAGAATAAGCTATAGATATATCTTCCAATTCACTTGACAAAGTTTCTGAAAAAAAAAAGAAGATACTCTCTACATTCAATTCAATCATTTTACAGTCAAACGAATAAAATATATTTTCCCCTGAGAACTTCCTCACACTTTCACAACACTTCACACACTTAAAACTACAACTGATCACGCAAATAGATTTTTCAAAAAAAAATATATTATTTTATTTTATTCTGTAATCTAATGGATGAAACAGGAGGGGAACTAAATAAA
>JAPMOQ010036226.1:0-24458 GCA_026543055.1 Argiope trifasciata
CAGAGAAGATTTTCTGTAATATATTTATATTCAAACCACATGAATAAATCTAAGAATCCTTTTCTTTCGTCATAACAGAGTAAATCTTTCCCCGAAGGACTTCGAATGTGGGAAATCTGATTTCTAAATCTTGTAGAATCATCATTTTGGGGGCCATAAATGCAATTCTGAAGTATTTCATAGCAATGTCGTAGTTTTTCAGTTTTATACAGTCAAAGATTTCTTTTAATTACTTCATAATTTAATTTTTTTCTGAGGAAATCTATAAACTGAAGCCCGTAAGAGAATTTTAGGAATCTGAACTTCGTTCCGAGTTATGACTGCAGAGAAGATTTTTCTCTAATATATTTGTGTTCATACCATATGAAAAAATCAAAGAATTCTTTTCTTTCGACATGAACATTTTCGCCCCAAGGACTTCGAATGTGGGAAATTTGATTTCTAAATCTCGTGGAATCATCATTTTTGGAAGAAAAAAATGCAGTTCCGAAGCATTTCATAGCAATGCCGTAGTTTTTCAGTTTTGTACAGTCTTTGAAATCAGGGATATCTTTTAATTTCTTCATAATTTAAAGACACTATATTTCTTCTCCATCTTTCTGTTCCTAACGAATTTGAATAGAAGACTGGAGATTTTTTTTAGAAGACTTCATTTTTCAAAATATCCACCGAATTTTCAAAAATATTAAAAATTTTCTGTTAAATTATCATATGTGTCAAAATTAGTGTTACTTTCCGACATGGCGTTTATGTTTTTTGTGACGTATTACAGATCGTGCTATGGAAAAGTGGTACCTTGTGCATATATATATATATATAATTCTTTATCTTATATATTTTATTTTGAAAGAAGATTCTTTAACTTTTAAATTAACTTTATTCTAAGAGTAAGAATGACTCCAGGGCAAACTTAATTGTTAACATTTGTAATAACATAACATTAACAACTTAACATTTATTGCTATTATTATTGAATCAACTGTTCTCATTCGTGTTATTAACTAAAAGAATGGCGAATGTTATGGTATTATTACTTACACTGGGTGCTATATTTATATACTACTGATATTTCAAAAAAAATTAATAATTAAATATTAATTATTTGTCATTTTAGCAATGCAAGTTTTTATTTCCGTAATATACAACGGTTTATAGTCAGTAAGATTATTTTTACATATTGTTTATATATTTCTAAAAAAGAAATCAGTCATTTCAATCCTTCACAAATGAACACCATTTATTTCTTTATCTTGAGATACTTTATTTTTATGCGTAAATTTCATTTTAAATTCAACCACATTGTTATTTAAAATTTATCACATTGTTATTTAAAATTTATCACATTGTTATTTAAATTTATCACATTGTTATTTAAAATTTATCACATCACCTTAAAAAAAGAAAGATTCTATTTGGGTGTGATTTATTTTAGCGAGCAATGACCAACCTTAGTAGAAAATGTTCTACAGGGAATATTTTTATATCAATTTTATTTATGCATCTCGTCATTATTAAATCCTCTGCATTATCAGATTATTCGCAATATCGTAGAATTTGCTGAAAATTTTTTATCAGTTTTTCCAATTTTTCAATGATTATTCTGAGAACTATAATCAATTTCGAGCTGTCAGTTGTCCGTTCATATCTAACGTTATTTGTTCACTCGTCTAAACATTCTCTTTTTATCACTATTTGATAAACTAAACAAAGGAAAATTATTAGCCAGTTGGCATAAGCCCTAACTGGTATATTTAACACAGTGACTGAATTCTCTTCAACTGAATAATGTGCTTAAATAATTGTTTTGAAAATGAGTAGACAGTTTCATTATTGCACTCAATTTTAACTAGTTGGCTAGGTGTTCAAAATCCTTAAGGATTTCAACTCAAATCCCATGTATTATTTATAGTATTTCAAACTATTATGTACTTGATTGACAGTTCTTTCATATTGTGTCAGAGTAAAATGATTTACAGTTATAAAACTAAATAGTATACTGATGTGCATTTGTTCGAAAAGAGCTACGTTCTTGTTTTAAAAGTATACAAAAATTTAATTGTTGCTAATCATATACGACAGTTAATTTCAAAAAGTTGATTCAGTTTAAAATGCTGAAGGATTTCAACTCAAGTCCTGGGTATTGTTTATAGAAATTCAAACTATTATGTATTTGATTGACAGTTCTTTGTTCTGTTCTTCAATGTAGTGTGTGTCAGAGTAAAATGATTTACAGTTATAAAACTAAATATTATACTGATGAACATTTGTTCGAAAAGCGTTACGTTCTTGTTTTAAAAGCATACAACAATTAAATTGCTGCTCATCATATAAGACAGTTGATTTGGCAAGAACAAGTTTTTATTTCTTTTGAAAATTTAATTTTGTACTAAATTTAATTTTTATTTATCTGTTAAAAATGAAATAATTTTAGATATACTGTAATAAGAAATTCGAATTGATAAAAAGAAATTAAAAAAAAACTATTTTATAATTTGTCAAAATATAATTTTAAAACTCAAATAATACTTTTGAGTTCAATTAAAGAGAATTGCTTATGATAATTTATTTTGCTATACCTTGTATAATAATTAAAAAATAAATAATCAGCATTACTTTTTGAAAGAATAATTTCTGTTGTGAACGAGTATAACTTCTTTCAAGAACTAGGAAACAAGAGCTTTATGTTAGAATTTATAATAGATAATTAATTCGATAATTTATTTTGCTATACCTTATATAATAATTAAAAAAAATAATCAATGTTATTTTTTGAAAGAGGATTTCTGTGGTGAACGAGTATAGCTTCTTTCAGGAACTAGGAAACAAGAGCTTTATGTCAGAAAGGAAACTCATACTCTATTATTTAAATTTAACTGCCGTGCTATGATACGCGCTCTAGCATAATATATGAATAATACGACACCAAAATTTCCTACGCACTGCTATCAACTTTCTTTATGACACACTATTAAATTACTTTGACAGTGCACTATTACCTCAGATGGTTTATTTCATTACGCCATTTTAGAAAAAGATAAAAAATTAATTATTTTCCTCTTTCTAACCAAGCGTTCAAGGCTCTGCGAAAAATATATCATTATTATCATTATTATGGAATTATTTAAACGCTAAATCGCTTGAAGTTTATTGTGGTGTTATGTTTGACAAACAGAAATTGAAATGGATTCGAAAGTTCTTGAAAAATAAGACGCAACTCAAAATTGAAATTGACTAATGTTTTTTAAAAACATTAGTCATCTTTGACTAACAGTTTGTCAGTCCAGATTATGGACTTTTTAGACTGTTAAATGATTTTTGAATTGTATTAAAAAACTTATCACCTTGTTATTTGATGGGACTGAGAAACATGAATTCAGTTAAATCAACTTATTGGAAATTAAAATGGGTATTTATTACGAAAGGAAAAGTTTGAAAGGAGAAATAAGACGTAATACAAAATTGAAATTGATTAATGTTTTTTAAAAACATTAGTCATCTTTGACTAACAGTTTGTCGGTCCAGATTATTGTATTTTTAGACTGTTAAATGATTTATGAAATGTATTAAAAAACTTATCACCTTGTAATTTGATGCGTCTGAAAAGACATGCATTCAATTAAATCAACTTATAGAAAATTAAAATATGTATCTATTACGAAAGGAAAAGTTTGAACTCCATTATTATGGAATTATTTAAACGCTAACTGGCCTGAAGTTTATTGTGGCGTTATATTCAACAAATAGAAGTTGAAACGGATTCTTGAAAAATAAGACGCAACTCAAAATTGAAATTGACTAATTTTTTAAAAACATTAGTCATATTTGACTAACAGTTTGTCCGTCCAGATTATTGACTTTGTTAAATGATTTATGAAATGTAATAAAAAACTTATCACATTGTTATTTGATGCGACTGAAAAAATATGAATTCAGTTAAATCAATTTATTGCAAATTAAAATGTGTATCTATTACGAAAGGAAAAATTTTAAAAGTTCGTCCTTGCAGATTTTGACATTTTAGACTATTAAATGTTTTATTAAATGTATTAAAAAACTTATCACCTTGTTATTTGATGTGACTGAAAAAAATGAATTTAATTAAATCAACTTATTATAAATTAAAATGTGTATCTATTACGAAAGTAAAAGTTACAGTATTTCAAAACATTGTTTTATGTGGTGTAACAACCTGAATATTATTAAAATTAAAGAGAAAATTCTACGTAAATGAAATTGATATCATTTAAAATGAAATTTTTTTTTAGTCTGAAGATAATTAAAAGACCTTGATTTGATAAGATATTTTGTTAGGTAAATGTTTTTGCAAATAAGGACATCGATTTTTTGCAAGCAAGTGTTAATTATTGCCCATTTAGTGATTGTTTAATTTATATTTCCACTTGATTAAATTTTATGTTTAAGGCCTATTTTTGGATTTTAAAAAAAATTTCTTTTATTTATATATATTTTTTCTGTATTTTAATGCACTTTTTAATAAAATGGCGAACCATTTCTCATAATGCTTTGCATCTCCATAATTAGCTGCGCAAAGCGTTCGAATTCAATACAACTGTAAAAACGTCCATTAAATTGAAGCAGGCGGAAATTCGTACATTGGTTTGTAACGTATTCAATACGTAACAATTCGTAAATCATGCTATTAAAAATTCGTAAATCATGTTTATTAAATTATCTCTTGAATCAAAAGTACTTGAATACTAATTACAAAAGTCACAAAAGTTCCTGACCTTTCAAGATTTTTTTCTTTGAATTTTTTGGTTTAACATTGACAAATTTGGTTCTTGTACAGTCAGATAAAAGTGTCCAAACATGCTATTATTCCGAAATTAATATAAACCTTAAATGCCTGTTTTTCTATAAATGCTGTAAGTTCCTGTTGCTCTGAAAGCATGTCCTATATAAATTCATGAAATATTTTTTTATATTAAAGGGTGTATTCCTATTTAAATTTACTCAAACTCTCTTCTTTCAAACAACAAAACCAGATTTTCGAATTTTTCAGATAGGAGCTGCTCAAATACATCTGACATTTTGTAGCTTTGAATAAACGGTCGAGGAGCTGTAAGCAACAGAAATTTTCAACTTTGAAACTTAAATGAAAGATTTTTTTTTCAATATATTTCAAATAATGATGAATCTGTGGCAATTATTATTTTTTTAACATTACAATACTTAATAACAAAGACAAAAATTAAATATTATTTAAAATAGAAAGGTATTTCATACATGTATAATTTTTAAATATAAAAGTTATTATTATTTGGTTTCAAGTAGAAATTCACAAAAATATTAGTGCCAATCGAAAGAGTAAATTTTAAAACATTTATGTTCCAATTTTAACCACCTACAACGAATAGGGTTTTTTTTTTAGATGTAGCAAAAACCAAAAGTTTTTTTAATTGCATAATCTTCGTTTTTCTTGGGAAGCATTTCTACTTTAGAAAATAATTTCCGGAGGGGGATAAAAAAATTCTAAAATGGAATTTAAAACAATGCAGGCTTTCCTATATCAGTTGTATATATATGCATATTCCTCACTTGCATTTTAAGCGAGGTTTTATTTGAAGCTAATGGTAGTCGTTTACAGTTGTTGTGATCGTTGATTATTGAAAAAAAGTACAGAATCAAAATATCGTTTTAAGAACGGATTTATAGAACGTTAAATGTATGAAAAAATAAAACATCATTGAATAGAATACGAAAGCAAACTTTGACAAAATACCCTTAAGAATAAAACAATAGACAAAGTTTTGACAAATTAATTGTTCTTATTTGATATTCTTTCTGAAAAAAAAAGAATTAAATTTGAAAGAAATTCTAGGAAAAAAAAAAGAAATTATGGTTTTGGGGAAACGTGCACTGTATTTTTTTAATGTTTCAGTTATAATGGAATGTATCAGGAAATAAGCACCCGTTTCTCTTTTCTCAATTGCTTCAAAAATTTTAATGCTTAAACTTAGTTTATTAGTATTAAATAGTACACTTATTAGAAACTTAATATTAACTAGCTTATTAGTAACCATAATGTTTTATTAGTAACCCTAATCAGAATGTTTGATTATGGTTAATGATATACTTTAATTGTACTGTTTTAAGTTTTATTTACTTATCCATTTATTTTTTAACATGCATATAAAGTATGAATTTCATAATGATATTGTGTTTCATTGTTCCTAACAGTGAACTTTAGGGGGGGGGAAGGTCATTCGTTTTTCTTAGAGCAAAGTCATTATATGAATGACTGAAATGGAAAGAGTGTATTAGTAGAATGACTATTTTCGATGCTAACATGCATTGAAAGGGACCCTATATTATTCTTGTACATTTTCAGTTATTTTGATTCAGCTTGTCTAAAATTTTATATTTGGTGGTTACTTATTATTTTAAATAAATTTGATTGTTGTAATGGAAAAAATTGAGGATTATGCAAATTTACATATGTAGATGGTCCCTTTTGTAAATGCGGAGTACTTTCAAGTTGAATGATATATTTTCCTTGAATCCAGCTTTTATACATTAAAAAAAATTCGGTAGCATTTTTGATGGATTGTATCAACCACGTAACTTCAACTATTGATTAATCCATTCTCTATTGATCCAACTATTGATTTATCCATTCAACAGCTCAGGGGTTGGCATTAAGTCGATCGCGATCGACCGGTGGACCGCTAAAGCATTCTGGAGTGGTCGCCTTCACTAAGACCAAAAAAGAATATTTATGGAACATTATGTTCTCTTTATCTTTGGAGGAAAATGTATTTTTTCTCCTTCAAAATGGCATAATTTTAAAAGCACCTAATTCAGAACCTAAGAGTACCTTTTGGAATCTAGTGAACGAAGTAAAATATTCTAGTTTAAAAAAGTTGCACATCATTTAATATCAACACTTTTTGGCACTACCTACCTGTGTGAATCAGTAATTCCAATGACGAATCTTATACTATAATACGAGGAATGGTTGCCAAGTCGAAAATCGCCCCAGAATTAATAAACTCCGGTAAACTTGGGGGTCTGGGGTTTTTGGCCACGAGGAATCGATTGGCGCCGGTTTTGAAGCGCTACGGTCGAGCAGTTCGGAGTCACAGATAGGATATTTTCAAACTTTATTAGTTCGCCATAATGGCTAATAGGTTTCAAACGGTAACGTGCTGCCATCTATAGCCAATATGACGAACTAATAAAGTTTCCAGAAGATGATCCGGAACTGATCTCGAAATGGATGATCCATAACCCGTGTGGTGATATGAACCCAAGCGCTCCGTGCCTGGTCAGCAAACATGGAAGAGACCAGTGCAGATGGGGATTTCCAATGGAACATCAAGACATGACATCGCTGGTGGACGATGAAAAGCCGAGGTTTAACCGGTTATCCTTTCACCAATGATTTCACAACTTTTCTTATGGCATGTATTGTTTTGATAAATCACAATTGAAAATTTAAATCTTCGAGTTAGCTTCGATACCTGTTTTCTCCGAACGGAGCTCGGTCACCCGCTGGTATGATTAAAATAACATATCGTTCCTGTCTCATATACAACCACTTTTAGTGCAAGATTATCTGTTAGTAATTATATACCGATAAATTCAATATTGGTTGACAGTACGAAGATTAATTCTTCTACTAACTATAACTAAGAGAACTAATTTTAGATTATTATGATTTGTTTGTTAGTATATTTTGAGTTGTTTGATGTTAAATGCATCATTTGATATTACTATATTTGTGACTATTATTATTTTTTTAACTTGCTACTACTATTATGTAAGAAAACACATATTCCGTATTTATTATTAAGATATAATAAATTTTGTTGACCTACGTCTCTGAGTGGACCGCAACAGTTTGAAGAATGGAAATAAGTCAGTAGTAGTTGTGAGTACTATTATGTTTGTAATTAGGTAAGTAAGCACATATTTCGTATTTATTGTTAAAATATAATAAATTTTGTTGACCTACGCCACTGGGTGGACCGCAACACCTTGAAGAATTATTAGTCCGTAGTAGTTGCTACTACTATTATGTTTGTAGTTATGTAAGTAAGCACATACTCCGTATTTATTTTTATGATATAATAAATTTTATTGACCTACGCTACTGGGTGGACTGCAATACCTTGAAAAATTAGTAGTCCGTAGTAGTTGCAACTACTATTATGTTTGTGATTAGATAAGTAAGCACATATTCCGTGTTTACATTTATGATATAATAAATTTTGTTGACCTACGTCTCTGAGTGGGCCGCAACACCTTGAAGAATTAGAAGTAGTCAGTAGTAGATGCGACTACTATTATGTTTGTAATTAGGTAAGTAAGAGCATATTCCGTATTTATTGTTAAGGCATAATACATTTTGTTGACCTACACCATTGGTTAGACCGCAACACCTTGAAAAATTAGAAGTAGTCCGCATCCTGGAAAATACTGCTCATCCTGGCTCAGCTGTTTCAGTTTTGTAGTTGATTCATACACGGATGATTTTTAATTTCCTTTTCCATCATGCGTTTTAAATCGTGCATGAGACACTGAGAATCCTAATTTCCCCTTTCTACATATTTTTTTTAACTATATCATTCAATTAACTATTACGAACTATTAAAATAAATATTAAGTTTAAAGTCAATGAACCAAAAAGAAAAATATAATGAATCCGTCCTGAAGACCATTTCAAGGGTCACCCTTAAGGCAAGGATTCAAACCAGGGATTTTTTCTGGGTGGGCCCTGACTTTCGTCCAACAAACTGACCCCACATGACCCGGAATTTCCAGGAAATTGAGGTTTTAGAGATTGACTTTAAACTTAAAATTTATTTCTAATATTTATTTTAATTAGCTGCAGTTTATTTATGTTTTAGTTGAAGCAGGATTAGCGCTCTCTAAATACAATGTATGTTTTAATTATATAAGTTTAGGAAATATTTGTAGGTGAATTTTCATATTGATTGTTTTTGGATCGATAGTTTCTTATTCCTGCATTTGGCTTTAATTAAGCTACACTTGCGCTTTTCCACTATATACCCCTTTAAAAATATTTTTAGATTTTCCCTTCCCTTATATAAGTTTAGTAAATATTTGAAGGTGAATTTTCATATGGGTTGTTTTTTTTGGATTGATAGTCTCTTATTCCTGAATTTGTCTTTAATAAAGCTGCATTCATGCTTTTCCGCTATACGTATCCTTTAAAAACATTTTTAGATTTTTCCTTTTCCCTTCCCGTATTATAAAAGTTCAGTAAATATTTGTAGGGAAATTTTCAAATTGATTGTTTTTGAATTGATAGTTTCCTATCTCGAAGAATTGAACTTTTCAAAATTTAATTTATTTTAACAAAGCACTCAAAAAAGAGTTCCTTCATTCGAGTGAAAAGGATGTGCCTTAATAACAAAAGAATCGTTCTCTTGGGTAATTTATTTAATATCCAAAATCGCGGGAAACGAGTCGTATTGATCCATACAGCCGGCGGTTTCGGGGCCAAACGAAACATTTATTTTGAGCCCGCTACTACACCTCCTACACTGAGAATAAATGCAAGCAATTCTTCACGCCGAATTAAAAAAAAAAAAACAAATCCAAGCGCAAGAACCATTTTATAATTCCACGCAGCTGGAAAACTGTCGCAGGAAGTTCTATTGTTTTTGTTGGAAAATCGTTTGCCTTTTGTTTCCTTTTATAATAACAATAATTATTATTCGAAAATTGCGAAGTCGTGGAAGTCTGTGACCTTTCGAATTTCCCTTTTCTCTTTACGAATTCTAAGAATAAAAAAAGAGACAGTAATCAAACACTGGAATCATTCTCTCTTCCCCTTTTTCTCGTCTCTTAAAAGTTTACAAACTGTAAGTCGGGAAAGTGTTTCTTTTTATTTCATCTCGGATGTGAGGTGGGTATGAATGGAAAGCCCGGGGGTGGCGTTGCCCGAGCAAGGTCACTGGGCGAGTTCTTTTCCTTAGCAGGGGGGAAGGTAAACAAAAGGATTTCGATTTCCATTTCATTTCATCCCCTTCGTTCCTCAACTCATCCTATTTTTGACCAGTGAATTAAAGGTTTGTTATCAACATTTGAGAAGCGAGTTCTACACGAAAATATTCGTTTGCTTTATGTCATAGGGAAAAAGGAGAGTTTCTTTCCTTTCATTAAGCATATTTGTTCTATTTTTTTTTCTTATAGAATAATAAACTTTAACCCTTGTCATATTGTTAATTATTAGTATGTTACATAAGTTGAGGTATGAGTTAAAGATTTTTTTTTTCATTATTCTTTTTCACTTAATGACTTTTTTTAGAAACTGTTAGTTACAGTTGGTTAATTTAGTTATAGTTAATTAATTTAAGACTGATTAAATTTTAAATTAAAACTGTTTACTGATGCAATTACTTGTATCAATTTAAAATTTCAGTGACATTTTAAATTGACAAAAGTCTTATCATATTGTTAATTATTGGTATGCTACAAAAGTTGAGATGTGAGTTAAATAATTTTTTTTCCTCCATTTAATGACTTTTTTCAGAATTAAAAAAGTTTTTTTCTTTCTTCTTTTTCTCCGAGAAGTGAATAAGAGTTACGTTTATGAATATTAATTTTAATTTATGCGATGTAATGATATATAATATATTGCATTTGAATGTCTGAAATAACAGTTAAATATATGTCAGAAAATTCTTAGACTATGGAGCTAATTAAATTTTTTTTAAAATCTGAAATGACTGATTTATCTAGTAAATTATGCATAATTAAAAAAAGAATCCTACGCATCAATAGAATGGACAATAAAATATTTGTTAACCAGTAGAATGTACTGCTTTTGCTTAGCTAGCTTTCGCAGAGGCTGCATGCTTTCTATAATTTTTCCATTGTTGAATTTTCTTTTTTGCTTTATTTTATTTTGTACCTGTTAGTTAATTTCCCTTTCTGTAGACTAATGTCTTAAGTATTAAATTAAAACTGATTACTTTTCGCAAAATATCAGTGACATTTTAAATTGATAAAAATCTTGTCTTATTGTTAATTATTTGTATTCTACATAAGTTTAGATGTGAGTTAAATGAAATTTTTTCCATTAAATTCCTCCATTTAATGACTTTTTTCAGGAACTAAAATGCGTCTTATTTTTCTGCGAGATGTGAATAAGAATTATGTTTTGGAATATTTATGCGATGTAATGATATATAATATATTGCATTTTAATGTCTGAAATAACAGTTAAATGTATGTCAGAAGATTCTTAGACTATGGAGCTAATTTAAAATTTAAAAAAAATCCGAAAAGACTGATTTTTTTTTAAAAAAAAAGAAACCTGCGCATTAGTAGAATAAAATCTAAAAGGACTAATTTATTTGCTAAATTATGCATAAATTTAAAAAATATCCGAAAAGACTGATTTTTTTTAAAAAAAAAGAAACCTGCGCATCAGTAGAATAAAATCTAAAAGGACTAATTTATTTGCTAAATTATGCATAAATAAAAAAAAAGAAACCTACTCATCAGTAGATTAAAATCTGAAAGGACTAATTTATTTGCTAAATTATGCATACATTATTTAAAAAAAGAATCCTGCTCATCAGTAGAATGGGCAATTAAATATTTGTTGACCAGTGTTGTGCACTGCTGTTGTTTAGCTAGCTTTCGTAAAGGCTACACTCGTTCAATGATAATTTTTCAATCGGCGAATTTTCCTTTTAGTTAAATTTTATTTTGTACCTGTCAGTTAATTTCGCATTCTGTAAACTAATTTCTTAAGTTTTTAATTAAATCTGATTACCATTCACAAAATTTCGGTGACATTTTTAATTGATGTCTTGTAATATTGTTAACTATCGGTATGTTACACAAGTTCAGATGTGAGTTAAATATCCTTTTTTCATTATTTTCCTTCATTTAATGACTTTTTTCAGAAATTAAAATGCTTTTTCTGTGAGAAGTGAATAAGAGTTACGTTTATGAATTTTTTTTAAAATTTATGCGATGTAATTATATATAATATATTGTATTTTAATGTTTGAAATAACAGTTAAATATATGTGAGAAGATTCTTAGACAATGGAGCTAATTTAGAAATTAAAAAAAAACTGAAAGGACTAATTTATTTGATAAATTATGTATAAATGTTTTAAAAAAAAAAGAAACCTGCGCATTTGTAGAATAGAATCTGAAAGGACTAATTTATTTGTTAAATTATGCATAAAATTTTAAAAAGAAATCTGCACATCAGTAAAGTAAAATCTGAAAGGACTAATTTATTTGCTAAATTATGCATAAATTTTTTCAAGAAAGAAATAGGCACATCAGTAAAATGGGGAATAAAATATTTGTTACACAGTGTTATGCACTGATGTTGTTTAGCTAGCTTTCGCAAAGGTTGCACTCGTTCTATGATAATTTTTCCATCGGAGAATTTTGATTTTGGTTTAATTTCATTTTGTACCTGTCAGTTAATTTCCCATTCTGTAGGCTAATTTCTTAAGTTTTTAATTAAAACTGATTACCTTTCACAAAATTTCAGCGACATTTTAAATTGATAAAAAAAAGGATACTAAGAAAAAGACTTGCAGGATATTTTAATAGGTTTTAGGATTTTAAAAAGAAACATAATGTTGAAGGGAAAAACTAAGCGATTTGAGCTTATTGCTTTCTTTCGAAACTTTTGGATCTGAAAATAATTTTTCCGTTAAATTAAGGGCTTTTGAAAAATCGAAGCACTTTGATGCTTTTGTGAAACTATTTATTATCGGAATTTAGATATATTTTTTAAAAATTACTCATCATAATAATATATTTAAACTCATAATTTAAAAAAGACAACCTGTTCTTTGAATAATTATCGAATTTTTCACATCAAAGTGTAGTGGTGACGAGGAAATGGAAATTTAGTCGTATTTATATATACACTAGGGGCTAACATATTATATAGGAGTTTGCGATTATCAAAATGCATAAAAAATATCACAATTTCTTTGAAATATATTTTCTTTTCTTGAAACTTGACAATATTTCAATATATTTTCAATTTTTTTTATCCGATTCGTGTTTATTTTATAGAAAACTGAATAAAGTCACATTTTAACATGTATGTTTTATTCAGCAGTTTCGACTAAGTTATAGACGACAAAATTTTGACAGATTTATTTTTCCATATTTGCCAAGAAGGTTTTTTTTCTGTCTTTTTAGTCTTGAATCCGTTTAGCTTTTCGAATTTATTTCTCAGTCATTATTGTTTGGAATTGAAATATATTCAGAATATTCTGATTTTCCGGGTTTAAACAATCAGTCCATGATGAAGAAGAATTGTTTATGTGGTCTGCTTTTTCATCACTGATTAAATCCACCTATCCAAATATTTGCAATTTCAGTTTCATTCTTCCTTTGGCTTTGATTTGATTTTAATTAATATAGAATACGATGCCCTAATCAAATTTTCAACTTCAGCTGAAAATCTACATCATCAATCAATATGGATTTTCCCGGGAATTGGTGCGGAATTCAAATATCCTGGTAAATAATTGGAATGTAGCTGGAATGTTGTGTGAACCCACAAAATTTTCGTTATGTATGTTTGTAGAATGTTTTTTTTTTGTATTATTTATGGTCTCTGGGGTATCATTTATGTCACAATGTTAAGATATGGCGTACGACATTATAATAATTCAAGTATTGAATTATTAGTGTCTACATCATCAATTAATTATTGTTTTGAATTGAAATATATTCAGAATATTCCGATTTTCCGGTTTATAACAATCAGCTCATGATGAAGAATTGTTTATGTGGTCTGCTTTTTCCTCACTGATTAAATCCACCTACCCAAATAATTGCAATTTCAGTTTCATTCTTCCTTTGACTTTGATTTGATTTTAACTAATACAAAATGCGAAGCCCTAATGAAATTTTCAACTTCAGCTGAAAATCTACATCATCAATCAATATGGATTCTCCCGGGAATTTGTGTGGCATTCAAACATCCAGGTAAATAATCTGAAATACGGCTGGAACGTTGTGTGAACTCACAAAATTTTCGTTGTGCGTGTTTGTAGAATGTTTGTTTTTAGCATTATTTATGGTCTCTGGAATATGATTTATGCCATGCTGTTAGATAATGGCGTATGGCATTATAGTAATTCACGTATTGAATTACTATAGTGTCTGAATCATCAATTCATTATTTTTTTGAATTGAAATATATTCAGAATAATCTGATTTACCGGTTTGTAAGAATCAGTCCATGATGAAGAATTGTTTATGTGGTCTGCTTTATCATCACTGAATTAATCCACATATCCAAATATTTGCAATTTCAGCTTCATTCTTCCTTTGGCTTTGATTTCATTTTAATTGATATAAAATACGATGCCCTAATTAAATATCCAATTCCTGCTAAAATTCTACCTCATCAATCAATACGGATTCTCCCGGGAATTTGTGCGGCTTTCAAATATCCTGGTAAATCATCTGAAATGAAGCTGGAATGTTGTTTGGATTCATAAAGTTTTGTTGTGTGTGTTTTTTAGAATTATTTGTAGTCTCTGGAATATCATTTGTGCATAATGTTAGGTAATCTCGTATGACACTATAGTAATTCACGTAGCTAACTAAATTTTAGTCTTTTATTATCAATGAAGATTATGAAATTTAATAATACTCTCACAAATCTTAAGAAGTTCAGGTTCATCTCAATATTTTTCATTGAATTGTACTTCGATGCGAATATTTCCTATTTTTGTTGTTATTTCGATTTTAAACCTGCCATTACGGGAAACGTTCTTAATATTTTTTTGTTAAAAGTTTATATTTTTAGTAAACATTCAATTCTTATATACATAGAAATACGTTTATTGATGCTTTTTTTTTTACTTTTTACTTTTTTTCGTTTGAATCCGAAATAATTTTTAGTTTCTATTCCGATATAATTTAGTTTCGTTTCCGAAATAATTTTAATGTTAGATTGTTTCAGAAATAGGACTTAATTTTATAATGCTTAAATTTTTGATTACTTTTTTTCAGTTTGACACCGAAATAATTTTTAGTTTCGATTCCGATATATTTTAGTTCCGTTTCCGAAATAATTTTTATTTTGGATTGTTTCAGAAATAGGCCTTAATTTCAAAATGCTTATATTTTTGATTCCTTTTTTAGATGGATTCCAAAATTAGTTCAGCTTCGATTCCGATATAATTTAGTTTCGTTTTTGAAATAATTTTTAGTTTCGTTTCCGAAATAATTTTAATTTTAGATTGTTTCAGAAATAGATCTTAGTTTTATAATGCTTATGTTTTTAATTACTTTTCTTAGTCTGATGCCGAAATATTTTTTAGTTTCGATTGCGATGCCTTTTAGTTTCATTTCTGAAATCATTTTAGTTTCATTTCCGAAATAATTTTAATTTTGGATTGTTTCAGAAATAGGCCTTAATTTCATAATGCTTATATTTTTGGTTACTTTTTTTTAGTTTGATTCCGAAATAACTTTTAGTTTTGATTCCGATATAATTTAGTTTCGTTTTCGAAATAATTTTAATTTTAGATTATTTCAGAAATAGTTTTTAATATCATAATTTTTGATTAAATACTACTTATTTATTTTCAGTTTTTGTAAGCGAAAATAATGTGTCAGCTCTATCCGATTTTCATATGTCATTTAACATTTCGATTGTATAAAATCTCTTAAAATTATATTAAAACTTGAGAGTCTATTTTGTGAAGGCTAAACGCTTGAGATCTGCTGACACCTTTATTTTTTCTGTCCAATATTTAAAATCTTTAAGTGTTTTTTCGATGTAATCTTCTTAATTTGAGTTTTTACTTGTGTTATTTTCTGCATTGTTAGTTATACAGAAAATTGTAAAAGTTAAATATGTCTTGGTCTTTTTAATGAAACGTTATATATATAATGTGGAATATTTGTAAAATATTGTATACCGAAAACCAAATTCAGAAAAACATTCGAAATCTTAATCAAACAACTGAGATCACTAATGGAGAATGGCATTTGGTAGTTACATGCAAAAATCGCGCGTCAATGCAACAGTTTGAATCCAGATGTAGATTCTGGTAGGTTTTGTTATATTAACGTCCCATTTTGAAGCAACATTAGGGTTATTTGGGGATGGATCTCGTCTTTTTGAATCGCGATCAGATGAAGAGGACGGCACTTGAGCTGGCACTCCCTCTCCAAACTTCCACACCAGCGGGAAGGCGTTTGGTCCCGATTGATTTAAGGTGCACCAGACCCGCTTACATGGCGACTCTTTGATAGAATAGGGCCTCGAACCTGCAACCCTCCGGTTCCAAAGCCGAGGCCTTACCACCAGGCCACCGCTGTCCGAAAAAGAACGGGGATCTTATATAGTTTTAGAGGGAAAGAGTAAGCAGTAATGTTAAATTTGTTTTGTTCAGTTTAGTTTAGTTATATAGCGCCCCGTTTTGAAGAAATAACTGGGATATTTTAGAGTGGACCTTGTAATTTTGAAATGTGGTCAGATGACGAGGATGACGCCTCAGCTAGCACCCCTTCTCCACACCAGCAGGAGGACGTTTGGTTCTGACATTTAACGTGCACCAGACTCGCGCGATGGAATAGGGCCTCGAACCACTAACCCTCCGGTTCCGACGCCGAGACCTTACCACCAGGCCACTGCGGCCAATAGATTTTGATATAACGGTGATGGTATTGTGATTTTGAACTACAAAGTAAAAAAAAAAAGTCAAAGAAATCGTTACAATATTTTTTTAAAGAAAATATTTTTAACTTTTATATGAACCATATTTAAATGTTTAGAGGTCTTAAAATATTGTAGAACTGATTCTACCTTCATTTGATTCAATGCTGAACTATTATTTAGAGATCAAAAGTCACAAATTGAAACGTGATGGAAAAAAAGGATATATATAGATATTCCTAAATTATATTATATCAGTTGGGACTTATTTTATTCATTGAGCAAAACGACTGAAATTCCAGAATTGTAAAGAAAAAAAAAATCTTACGATAGTGACGAAGTGTTTTCTTAACCCTAAGTAATGTTTACTTTCTGAGTTGTTTATGAATTGATAGGAAAACGAGTTGAACTTATCCTTCACCGCGTTGCCATTCTGAATTCCGGCGTCTGTGATTTTTCTTAAAGACGAGACTGCTTCCTCTAATTATTTCAATCATTTCGAACTGAAATTCTGGCATCTTCCTACGCTTTATAAATACACAAATAAAAAAAAATAAAAAAAGGCTTTCTGTTTTTTCATTAGAATGAATGCTCCTGTTTAAAATCAAGAAAGCCTGTATTTAAAATAGATCGGCATTTAAAATTTTCAAGGAAACCAAGTGTTATTGTACTCTTACAAATAATACATATAAATTTTTTTATTCAATTCCTATCTTTTATATTATTTATATACATCTTATATTATAGATGCCACTAATCTCAAGGCTTGGCAACCAAATATAAATTACTGGAATTTTTTTATTAATTAATTAATATTAAAAAAAACTGTATTAACATCAAGTGTCCTCCACTGTAAGTTAAAAAGAATGTATTTGAACTTGAGTGGATGAATAATAAGTATTTTATAATTTTATAATTTAGTATTGTGTTATTTTATTCCGTATAATGTTTCCGTAATAAGTTCCGTTTCTTTTCCTAAATTATTTTAATTTAGGTTTGTTTCAAAAATAGGTTTTATTTCATTATGCTTTCGTTCTTGCTTACTTTTTGCTGTTTAATTACAAAATAATTTTTATTTTCGATCCCGACATAATTTAGTTTCATTTCCGAAATAATAAAATTTTTGATGATTTCTGAAAATTGGTTTAATTGCTCAATGCTTTTGTAGTAGATTACTAGTTTCTAAAACACTCATGTATAAAGTATTTTTAATAACTTAAGAGGAATGATTTTTTTAAAAAAAATCGGTTTATATATAATACTATAATACGAGGAATGGTTGCCAAGTCGAAAATCGCCCCAGAATTAATAAACTCCGGTAAACTTGGGGGTCTGGGGTTTTTGGCCACGAGGAATCGATTGGCGCCGGTTTTGAAGAGCTACGGTCGAGCAGTTCGGAGTTACAGATAGGATATTTTCAAACTTTATTAGTTCGCCATATTGGCTATAGATGGCAGCCCGTTACCGCTTGAAAATTTAAGTAGCCATTATGGCGAACTAATAAAGTTTTATGTTTATGCTGTTATAGGTTTATAATATGTTTCTTATGTATGTATATATGTTTGGTTTTTCTAAATAAATTTATCAAAAATATTGAACTTCAACACACTTCAATCTTTACCTTTACTTTACCTTTGTATAGAATAGTTCCCTTTCCAAACTCTAACTTTGTTTAGAATAGTTTACAATGGTGCACTTTAACCGGTTATCTTTTCACCAATGGTTTCACAAATTTTCTTATGGCATGTATTGTTTTGATAAATCACAATTGAAAATATAAATCTTCGAGTTAGCTTCGATACCTGTTTTCTCCGAGCGGAGCTCGGTCACCCCCTGGTTCTTTAGAAGCTATTTTTCTAACCTGAAAACAATAGCTCTCGGGTTCTTTCAGATATTATTGTCAGTGAAAAATATCATATATTTTAGATTTTCAAGTTAACCGCTTGCCTGATTATCCCAAGTTATCTCGGGTTTGTATATATTGTAGTTAATTATTATTCCGAAAAAACTCGGGAGCAGAAGAATTTGTCAGTTCGATTCAAAGACTAATATTTAACTTTTTTTTCATTCGCCCGAGATAACTCGGGATAGTAAACTAATATTAAAACAAAATGCTTTTACCCCCTTAAAAATATCATACATTTTAGATTTTCATGTTAACTGCTTGCCTGATTATCCCGAATTATCTCGGGTTCGTATATATTGCAGTTAATTATAATCCCGAGAATACTCGGGAGAAGCAAAATTTGTCAGTACGATTCAAAGAGCAATATTTAATTCACCGTTTGACTGATTATCCCGAGTTATCTCGAGTTCGTATATATTACAGTGAATTATTAATTATCATCTCGAGAAAACTCGGGAGAAGCAGAATTTATCAGTACGATTCAAAGACTAATATTTAACTTTTTCTTTTCATTTTCCAGAGATAACGGGATAGTAAACTAATGTTAAAACTAAATGCTTTTACTCCCATAAAAATATCATATATTTTAGATTTTCAAATTAACTGCTTGCCTGATTATCCCAAGTTATTTCGGGTTCGTATATATTGCAATAAATAATATATAAACTAATATTATACCTAAATGCTTTTACTCCCATAAAAAAATTAAAAATTAAACTTAAAACCTACTTATTTTTTTCGTTCCCTTGTTTTAATAATAAAATTTTAAAAAATGTGATGATATTTTGTAATTTTTTCAAAACTATGTGTAAAGGAAGCGGTTAAATACGTATTGCATTTCTTTTTACTGTATTAAAACTAAAATAATTGCACTGTAATTATTGAACCTGGATGCACGCATTAAGTTAATTTTTATTTAGCTTAGTTATATTAAGCTGCGTTTGAAAACAACGCTGAACTATTTTTGGACGACCCAGTCAGATGACGAGGGCGTTTGGCTCACGAATTTTAACGTGCACAAAGCCGCGTGCGAAGCGAATCTTCACTGGAATTTGGTTTCGAAATTGAGCCTTCCGGCAACGAAACCGAAGCTCTTTAATAGGTCACGTGGCCTACCTTAGTTTTGGAGCGATTTATTCAGAATTGTCTTTTCTTAGGAAACTCATTTGTGGTTATGAAATCATAACCACAAATGAATATCCGAAATTCCTTATTCTTTTTCCTCAAAATGAGTATCGTTCAAAGTTGAAGATTATCGCATCACTGCTCATTTGTTGTGCTATGAAAAAATGTTGTCAGAAACATATATTTTTATATTGTTTAATACTTAAAACAGTTCGTTGTTTCCCCTCTATGAAATAAATTTCGCATCAAATAAAATATTGGGAAAAAATTCTATTCATTTATAATTCAAAATTCGACTGTTTTCGTTATAAAAAGGATGAAGACGAGATTGAAGATAGAATAAATATTTAGACTGAATGTTTTAGTTGGTTAATTTTTATGCTATTTTATAATAAAATCAGCTCTTTTTTCCCTCCATATATTAATTTTCACATCAAATAAAATATTGGGAAATAATTCTCTTCATTTACAATTACATCGACTGTTTTCATTATAAAAAAGATGAAAACGAGATTGAAGCTTAGAATAAATATTTAGATTTTTGAATGTTTCAGTTCGTTAATTTTTTTTAATGAAAGGAGCTTTTTTCCCCCTCTATATATTAAATTTCACGTCAAATAAAATATTGGGGAAAAATTCTCTTCATTTGCAATTCAAATTGCGACTGGTTTCATTATAAAAAGGATGAAGAAGAAATTGAAGTTTAGAATAAATATTTAGATCTTTGAATGTTACAGTTCGTTAATTTTTATGCTGTTTTGTAATGAAAACAGCTCGTTTTTTCCCTCTATACATTAAATTTCCCATCACTTAAAATATTGGGAAAAAATTCTCTTCATTAACAATTGAAAATTCGACTGTTTTTATCATAAAAAAGATGAAGACGAAATGGAAGTTTAGAATAAATATTTAGATCTTCGAATGTTTTAGTTAGTGAAATTTAATGCTGTTTTATAATTAAAGAAGCTCTTTTTTCCCTCTATGTATTAAATTTTAAGTCAAATAAAATATTGGGAGAATATCCTCTTCATTTACGATTTAAAATTCGACTGTTTTCATTATGAAAAAAGTGAAGACGAGATTGAAGCTTAGATTAAATATTTAGATCTTCGAATGTTTCAGTTAGTTAATTTCTATGTTGTTTTATAATGAAAACAGCCATCTTTTCCCTATATATATTAAATTTCACGTTAAATAAAATATTGGGAAAAAATTCTCTTCATTTACAACTCAAAATTCGACTGTTTTCATTATAAAAAATATGAAGACGAGATGGAAGCTTAGAATAAATATTTAGATCTTCGAATGTTTCAGTTAGTTAATTTTTATGCTGTTTTATAATGAAAACAGCTCTTTCTCCCCATCTATATAATAAATTCCACGTCAAATAAAATATTGAGGAAAAAAATTCTCTTCATTAACAATTCAAAATTCGACTGCTTTCATTAAACAAAGGATGCAGACGAGGCGGAAGCTTAGAATAAATATTAAGATCTTCGAATGAGTCAGTTAGTTAAATAAAAATTGATTGAAATTTTTTAGAGAATTTTTAAATCATTTAGTAAAATAAATTCATTTTTATACAAAATGATCTGGAATTTTTTTACTATTTTATATTAATGTATTTGTAGTGATTGCATTTAGAATGCAAAAGGGATATTTTTTGTAAGGAAATCTAGTTCGTTGCATTTCCTTTATCGATTATTTGATGAACTGCTCAATAATTCTTCAAATCAATCCTAATTACTTATTGCTTTTGAAATTTGTTAACTAAAATAGTGTATTTTATTAAAATCAATAGATAGATTTTGATCATTCTTGGAGATTGGATATTGCTATTGAAATGTGTTAACTAAAATAGCCTATTTTATTGAAATCAATGCAGATATTTTGATCGTTCTTGGAGATTGGATATTGCTATTAAAAGTTGATAACTAAAAGAGTGTATTTTATTAAAATCAATGCAGAGATTTTGATCGTTCTTGGAGATTTGATATCACCAAAAAGCATTCTATCATTTTTTTTTTACACTGCTCTAGTACATAATGCCATATCAATTGTGCGCCATTTAACCCGATCTGATGTTGCCTTCCCCCATTGACTCAATTCTACGTCCCCAATTTTATCATCAAAAATAATTCTTTCCCCTATAGACTATTCCCTTTACATCCGGTATCCAAGTCTGCGCAATTCTTGTATTATCATTGGCGACGTACTATACCCAAGTCTTCTCCAACGAATTTTTTTTTCTTTTTTCCTCACAATTTTGGCTGCAATAGGTTTAGAACATTTGCTATATAATACAGTACGTGAAATTTTATTTGTCCAATAGATTTTAAGAGTTTGTCTGATGAAAGTAGTTCTATTCTTCTGATTTAGTAGGTTTCACTATCGTAAATAGTGGATTTAACTTGCACCAGATCCGCTTGCACGACTGTTTTTCGCTGGCATCGGGTCTCGAACCTGAAACCCTGTGGTTCCGATGCCGAGACTTTATCACTAGCCCACCGAGCATTAAATCTGATCTCGCGGGCCAAATAGCATCCTATTAGTGTGGTGCAGAGGTTGGAAATATAGGGGTTTCAGTTTAGTTATATTAGCTTCCCGTGTTAAAGAAACATTAGGGTCATTTTGGGACGGACGGGCCTCTGAGCTAGCATCCCCCCCCAAAATAGAGGCTGAGTAAGATGCTTTATACGCCATTTGGGCGCATTTCATAATTCATTGCAAGATTTGGTCTAAAATAATCTATAATAATTTCAAAATGAAATATTAATTTATCAGATAAAGCAATAATACAGCTTTATAACTGTGTTATTGCCATTGAATTAATTCCATCGCAATACGCCATTTTAAAAATTTCATATCCTCTCTCTCTCTCTCTCTCTATGCATATATATAAGTTTGTTTTCAATTTTCTTCCTGAATTAAGAAAAATATTGCCTATCCTAAAGCTCTTGAATAATAAAGAATAGAATAAATGCTATTTACACTTCTCTTTTATATGTTATTCAATTTCAATGAATGTATTCATTTCCGATACGAAAATCAATGCTATTCTTTCTATAATTCTTAATTTAAGAAGACTATTAATTTAAATTCCAAACGATATTTCCAAAATTATTTATTTTGCTGTAACAACGCGCCGGCTAACAGCAAGTAATCTATAATAACTTCAAAATATAATATTAATTTATCAAATAAAGCAATAACCCAGCTATAAGGCTATGTTAATGCCATGGAATTAATTCCATTGCAATAATTCGTTAAAAAATTTCATCTCCTCTCTCTCTCTCTCTATATATATATATATATATGTGTGTGTGTGTGTGTTTATTTTCAATTTTCATCCTAAATTTAAAATTCACTCCAACCGCAGACAGGGAAACAATGAAAGGTGATCTATGAAATTAGACATAAATATTAGCTAAAACATCTGCTCTTTCTCGGCGGTATATATAGCGCGCAGAAGGCCAAGCGAGAGTTTATTAATACATCTCACTTACGCCAACTAAATAAATCAGCTGCCGGCGTTTGGTTCTCGGCTTTCTCTTCCCGCCTTGTCTGCGAACGTAAACAGAAATTACATTCGACAGCATCCGTGTCTTAACGCGGCATGATCTCATTTACATGAAATTGCATCCAAGGATGAAGTATCCCTGACTCATATCGTCGATCAGCAACCGACGCATCTAATTTCCGAGATACTTAATCCCGCCGAGAAGTTAGGCATTTAATTTAACTAACGAGATGACCTTCAGGGCATTATTAAAATCTTCATTGTGAAGATGTTCTGAAACGTAAGTATATTATTTCAGGCTTTACGGAGTACTTTTTATTTTTATTTTTGGAAGAATGAAAATATATCGAAAATCAGTTTCATGGTAGAATGAAAATATATCGAACATCAGTTGTATGGTAGAATGAAAATGTATCGAACATCAGTCGTATGGTTGCAGCTCTCAATATTTCTAATCTTGATTGTGATGATGTTCTGAAATATCAGTTTACTATTTCAGGCTTTAGGGAATATTTTTTATTTCTGAAAGAATGAAAGTATATCGAAAGTTGGTGAATGGTTGCAGCTCTTAATATTTCTAATTTTAATTGTGAAGATGTTCTGAGATATCAGCATATTATTTCACGCTTTACGGAGTATTTTTTATTTTTATTTTTGAAAGAATGAAAAGATATCGAAAATCAGTTGTATGGTTGCAGCTATTAATATTTATAATGTTGATAGTGAAGATGCTCTGTAACATCAGTATATTATTTCACGCTTAAGGGATTAATCTTTATTTTTGAAAGAATGAAAATATATCGAACGTCAGTTATATGGTAGAATGAAAATATATCGAACATCAGTTGTATGGTGGAATGAAAATATATGGAACATCAGTCGTAAGGTAGAATGAAAATATATCGAACATCTGTTGTATGGTAGAATGAAAATATATCGAGCATCAGTTGTATGGTAAAATGAAAATATATCGAACATCAGTCGTATGTCCGCAACTCTTAATATTCCTAATCTTGATTGTGAAGACGTTCTGAAACATCAGTATATTATTTCAGGCTTTAGGGACTATTTTTTTTTATTTTATTTCTGAAAGAATGAAAATATATCGAAAATCTGTGGTTGCGGCTCTTAATATTTCTATTCCTGAAATGTTCTGAAACATCTGAAACTGAATACAGATGTTCTGAAACATCGGTATATTATTTCCGGCTTTAGGGAGTATTTTTTCTTCCTGAAATAAT
>JAPMOQ010036227.1:0-15223 GCA_026543055.1 Argiope trifasciata
CATGATGTTCGAAGCTACTTGTAGTCTTTCCAACAATTAGAAAATCTATGTAAGGAAACAACATCTACAGATTTAATCGGTCAAGTAGCGATTATATCCATTTCATCGGAATACCAGTGCAATGAATTTAAATTTTATTTTAATGAAACAGTTGAATTTTAAGGGTACTGTAATATAATTAAAGGCCTATGAGAAATAATAAATAGTATCAATGTAGAATATATAGAATAATAGTATCAATTTCATAAATTAGAATTTTAAAATATTTTGCCAACGTTACTAAAAGATCAAAATATATATATATAAAAATTTAATCGGCAATTTTAGACATCATTCATTCCAACAAACAAAAATTTGCTAATATTTTCTCTCATTATATCAGCAAAATGTTACCAATTTGATGAGATCATGCTATAGCTTGAAAACTTATATAAAAAGGAAAGACAGAACATTTCATCTTTTCTATACTAAAAATAAGGAAGAGTATCTACGCTCTATAAGCCAAGTCGTTTGATCTACAGCTACTAAAATTTAGAGCACATATATCGTGGAGGATGAGAATGCGAAATTCGGCGCAATCTTTTTCAGGACTCGAATCCGGGACTCGCAAACAACGGTGAAAGCGCACTAACCTTAAGTCAGGACACCAACGCTCATTTGTTTGTGAGTGGAATATGCAAACAATGTTATTTTAAAAGCAAGAAAGTGTAAAACCTTGTTATATTTTACAAATTTTGTGATACATTTTTTAAAATTAATTTCTGTTTAGAAGTAATTCGATCATAAATACATCAAAAATAGTAAATCATTACAACAAAAAGAAGTCATGGAATGATATTTAACATTTTCTTAAATATTTAACAACACACCACACTTCCGTTTCTAAGGCTCGTCTGACCGCTTTCGTATAGATGTAGGTGGACTTTATTTAAAAATTATTTTACAGAGAAATTAAGTTGAAAGAAACAAAACAAATGACAAAATACGAAAGCACATAGCATAACAAGAAGATGAAAAAAACTAGAATGAAGAATACCTGGAGTACAATGAAACTGGATCAATGAACCTGATTATGTAGAGTGTGAGTGAAAGTATAAAAAAATGATAAATGATAGTTACTTGAAGGGAATTAAAATATTTTATATGAATAAGATGCGGGGTGTTTTAAAGGATACTCTAAAAATTGATAAGGTGAATCTAGTTGTGACAGTTCTCCATGATCAATTCGGACTCTAATCATGTTTATGATTCATATTTTGGTAAATTACTAAAGACTCTTATATACCAAGAATTTTTTTTTTATTGAAACATTTATGAAATTCCAGCGCTCCACAAATTATCACACGGGGCTTACAGATGTATAAATTCAACACATGACCGAAAGAATGTCAATAATAAATTTAACAGATGCCAATAAGAAATGTACAAAAATTTTCAAGAGCACTTCTTGTGGAAACAAGTAGATGAATATCTGGAGGCCACTTTACATTAATAGCTTGGAGAGCCAGTCTTAGGTTCTCTCTTGCTCCAGCAAACTTAAAACATTGAAAGGACATTTTTCTCCCCACCATTGTTAGAATCACAGGTTAAATTTACATAAATAGCTTTTAAAGTTACCAAGACCAATTAGAAATTGAGAACTATTCATTAATTTGTATAAAAATGATAGCATGACAGTCTCTTATTAAGGAATGGGAAAAATTTCTTTGTTAGGCTTCCTTTATTTGAAATGATATATTCTAAATTCGAAGACTCCACCATGTTTTCTCTCTAAATCTTCCTGTAAAACGATGTAGGAATGTTATCGGCAATGTCGATTCGGTAGCCGTTGGGAACCAGTCGGCTGGCTCATTTCCATAAATGCCTGTAGGTCCACGTACAAATGCAACAGCTATCGAAATAAGGGCAGTAGTAGCCTGGTTGGTAGAGCGTCAGTCTGGTACCCGAAAAGTAACGAGTTCTGTCCTTGTTTCGGCCAAAGACCGCCGTGTTGGCTCATGGCAGTTAAGACACGTTACATATGCCGTGGCTGCATAGTCCTCCCAGTTCCCATAACAAACGATACCACTGAGGGTATCGTTTGGATCAGGGATGAGTCGGTTTCTGATTGGGATCTCAATTCTGACTTGCGAATGGATGAATGAGTGTATGATTGAGTTCGACCACCCCCTAAAACGGGTTGTGTCGTGTACGCTTGAACAAAATCGTCCTTTCACTTTAACGGTGCTCGTTAACAAAGAAAGGCCCACACTTCTGCCTTAATTCGAAAGAGCTAATTCTCAGTCGGCTTGGTATGACCAAGTGGCATTAGACAGAACTGAACTATCGACATATTTTTATATTTCAGGCTTTTAATTTGCTTTAGCATTACACGATCTCCATGTACAGATTTTATGAATTGAGAGTAAATACCAAATATAAATCCTTAGGGGAAAATAATTTAACTGAAGTGTATTTCTTCGTCTAAAAAGATAATCGTTTGGATTTCGACGATTATGTTTTTAGACGAAGAAATACACTTCAATTAAATTATTTTCCCCTAAGGATTTATATTTAGTATTTACTCTCAATTCATAAAATCTGTACATGGAGATCGTGTAACGCTAAAGCATATTTCTATATTTCTAAATTCGAATTTTTTTCAGCATTTTAGGTATTTTCGTCTTCCTCTGAGAGCCACGTGTAGCAACAATCTCCTCCCTTTGGGCTTTCACCAAACGATTTCCTGCCGGAAGGAAGGAACAAGCAAATATAAAAGCCAGATCCTCTGCCAGGACTCGGGGGCGGAAGCCGTCGAAATGAGGGGTGGACGCGAGCATATTAGAAGAGGTCGAGATATAGATGAGACCTCTTGAGTCGTGAGGGAATGAAAAGTTACAGGCAAAGAAATAACTGCGTCTTTGGGTAAACACCACAGTATTCGTATAAGTGAGTAAAGAAAGGGAATTTGTGCTAGTTACTTTAGTTTAAATTAATTCTGTGCTAAAGGAAGAGAGAAATGTTGAGTAAATAATGCAAATGTATTTACATTTAGTTTATTGTCATATGAGAACATGATGCTGTTTTGGTTTGAGGGTTTTTGAAGATTCAAAATGTGTATGAACCTTAAAAGTGCAAAATAGATGTCTCAAAAGCGATAAATTGCCAATTTGTTGCTTAGGCAATTTGGAGTTTCAACAATTTTTGTTGCCTATACATTTTGAAAATTCTGCATAAGGTTGCCATATTTTTCGATTTATCGACAGCTAAAGTTACAGCTTGATTCTCAAATTATTCATTCTCTGGATTCATATGAATTGTCTTAATTAATTCAAATCATTTGCCTGTTTAAGCGTATTGAAAAAATCCCGAGGCTATCAGATTCATACATTTTTTTTTCTTTTTGATAAAAAAAGATGTAATATCCATTGATTACATAGTAGAAAAATATATTGAAACCTCAGTATACTAAATAAATAAATTTCTCTTATATTTACTTATAAATCAGAATGTGTTTCTGTATATAAAAAAGAAATTTTTCAAAAAGGATTCTATAGGAATAATATTACTTTGAAACGAATGCTTTATTATAAAATTCCCTTTTCCTTCAAATTTATTGCAAATTCGCATACCATATTTACAATTAATGATACCATTTATCAAAATATAAAAGGTTAATTTTTAAAAACCTAAATTAATAAATGTAGCTTTATTTATAAGATCTAAAACAAAATACTAAGGAAATTAAGGATTTAAGGATTCGAAAGAGTGAAGGCAAAAATTTAGTATTATGCGAATATTTTCAAAGGAAATTAAGCTATAATATATAACACTAAAGAAGGTTACTGAATATTCATTAGAAATTAAGGCATATTATAAAGCTTATTAAAATTTCTATTTACCTCGATTGTATCTTTGTTCACCTCTCATATTTTATCGCCAGATTTTAATAAGGAAATAATTATTATGCTAATTAAAAACGTTTTCGGAATTTTTAATATTATATTTTCATTCACTTACATTCTTGGCTTACATAAAGGATACTAAAGTAATACAGCTTCATGAATTTGATTTTAATTAAATATAAGTAATATGCATAGTCTTCCTGCAAAATATATAGAAATTAAAGTTTATTAAATAATTATTTTCACTAAAATTACAAGTGTAGAAATGTGTGCTTGTGTGCCTGTGTCATCTCACATTTTTCATCTCCATATTTTTAATAAGAAAAGTTTTACTATGCTGATGCCGGTCGAAAGATAGATGGGATTTCAGGATCGTCCAGGGATCCAAAAAAATATGATTGCTTCAATACAGTTTCGTGTAGAATGTTGACCGTTTTGGTTAAATTCCCTTAAAATTTATTACACATTTTCATATTTATCAAAATATATTATATTTTCAAACTTTTTTGTATTAATTGTGTTTATAATTGACAATATATATAAAAACCACAAACAGATTTTTAAAAATCCAAATTTTTCAAAACTTTTCCATTGAACGTAGTCGGATACCTTAACAGCCGTTTGATCTACTTTCATACGTATCTATGTGTTGACATCTATGTGTGGCATCTATATATTTCTTATAGTTCATCTAAATGTGATGCCATCTTAATAAGCCAGTAAAAGCCGCTAAACAATAGCGTTCGCTTTTGTCGCAGGGATAAGTTATTGGACTTCAAACTCAAAACATCTCAAATTCGATCCCTGACGGAATTCAACTTACACATCGGTACAATCCAGCCATCTCTATCGCCATATTGGTGACCTCGGATTATGAACGTTCAAACAGCTATCGTGGCTCCACCTACCCGCAGCAAACAGAACGTAATCAAAGCCCATCCATCGGCGCAGCAACAACTGTCTTCGCTCGCTGTAACACTTGTCGGTACTGAAACACTCTTTACTCGCCATAACACTTGGCGCTATAAAAATAGTTCATGTCTATAGACTCACTGGTAGGGCAGTATTGTGCTGACATCTTAATAAGCCAGTAACTGCCACTAGACACTAGCATTTGTTTTTGTCCATTGGATAAGTTATTAGTCTTTAAACCCAAAACATCGCAGGTTCTATCCTTGGCGGAATTCAACCTACACATTGGCACGATTCCAGCCAACACCATAGCTACACAACAAGCCTTTCTCCTTAGGAATTTCTCCTACCTTTTTGTATTGAAAGTGAAAATAAAAGATAGAAGGGTGACGTCTTCTACAACGACCTAGGAAGAGATGGTAGCGAAACGTGTGGGCGACGCGTGCAGATTAAAGACTGTCTAGAGACAGATGGGACTTTGGGATCGTCGAGGGAGCTGAAGTACACTGGGAGATAAATATTTTGAGCTTGAAACAATGTCGGGGACTTCGTTGTTAATGAAATTAAGTATAAAAAGACAACAAGTGTTTATCGTATTATCATGTTAGAGCATTATGTTGTTATGGTTTGGTGTTTTCGGAGGCTCAAAATGCGTAGGCAGAAAATAATGAATTTCTGTCGTAAGAAGTCCATTGTTGTCTGAAGAAGCCCCTGACAAAAATGTTTTGGAGCTCGAAAGATTTTGAGATGTGAAAAAAGTCTTCGCTTTTCTTAAAGTTGACGATTATGCTATACAGTAATTACGTGATCAATCCAAACCATTTCAATTCGGATTACCGTTATTTTTTTTTCAAATCTTGCCCTGAAATAAAGTTTTGTAGCTCGTACAATTTGGTGAAGGGAAAAAAAACATCGTTTTTATATATTTACACATACGTAATTTGATAGTTACGTAATTATCTTTAACCAGTTGGAATCAGTTTCATTATGAAAAAAAAATTTTAGAATTCGATCGTTGTTGCGATACTCAAAAACTATTGGTCTTTTAAATGTTGGTCATTGTGAAATCTTAAGAAATCTTAATCATGTGAGAACATAAAGTTTTTTTTTGTTGGATTGATACCATATGACTTAAAAAAACAATCTTCTCACATAACAATTAGAAGTTTATGATAACGTTTATCAACTTTCATTGTTAGATTTATTTTTACTTCCTCAAATATCGAAGTATAGAGGAATTTTAGTAACGGTCGAAAAATTCGAACAGGAAATTTTGGCGATTCTTCTTGTTTTAAATCTCTGCGAGTTCAAAAAACACATTTTGGAAAATGTTCATTTGTTTGTTTGTGATAAATTTGCCTCAAAATCGGTTTGAGATAGACAGTTTGGATTTGATAGTTGGTCTTCATAACGAATCTGCAGATTCTTAAGATTCTAATTAAAATCTATTCTGAGGAAATCTCAATTCGAACATTCGAAGTTAACACGATAACTACAAAACGAACATAGCTAGGTCGAAAGCTCCAGCACAAAAATTTAACGTTTGTATTGCTCACACTTTTAAATGTTTGCGTCAATACCTATTATAGGTTACATGTTTATTAGTCTGTAGTTTCGAAGATATGTAAAAACGAGAACTCAAAAATGGTATGATTTGGATACATTAAATTGGATATACCATTTAGTGACTGCAAGTTTAGCTTTGGATGAAATTTTTGTTTCAATCTGTGGAGAAAACGAAAATTTGAATTTTGGATACAATTAATTACATGTCATTGATTGATCTCCAAGGATGTCGCCATATACTTAGTGAAATTTACGACAAAATGTAACATTTTATATCCAATACATGCCAATGATTTACAAGGGAAGACCACTACGTTTTGGGAAGACTACTCATTATATTGGTTTATAAAGAAGGAACTAATACAATAATAATAAAAAAAGAAGAAATATAGAAAATTATACATAAAAGGACATGCAATTATTGACTCTGTCATTTTTGACTAATTTTAGGAAAAACATTTATTAAAAATCAGTCATCAAAAGTTAAATTCTTTTGGTATTGCAAGATTTTTAATACAAAGACAACGGGATTTAAAGACAAAAATTTAGGATAGTTATATTCTAAATTAGCTATCTTCAGGTCGGAATTAATGCAAAAATGATTGGAAAATACTATGTTGATCATTATTTTTTGAAAAACACTCGATTCATATATAAAGAATATTTCAACATTTGAATCTTGATGTACTACACAATTCCTCATTATGATTATAATAGAATTTTATCGCCCATTCCATGTTTTATAATAAATGACCACTTTTAAATGGAATCGTTATTTATTCACAAGGAATCGATCCTTTAATCGATTCGTAAGTATTAAAGTATTTTATTTTTATAAACAACAAATAGTTTCATGAAATTTCAGAAATCCATTGCAGAAATTAAGTAAAATGTCTAAAAACTGAGAAGAATTTATGTAAAGGAGAGTGTCCAGTTTAACATTTAACTTGATAGGGGAAATTTTAGGACTTAACTGGGGTGGGACGGTCTATGAGACCGCATTTCCTTTACACCATAATTAAATTTGCTAATGAATGTATTAATATGGAAAACTGCCATTATATTTTATAGATATATTTTTTTTATTTATAGATATGTTTTAGATTATTTTCAAAATCATTCAAAGAAGTAATTGCGTTGGAACATACATTTTCTTCTCGAATTACGTGTTACAATAAATAATATTCTAGAAAAAAATATTACTTTATGCTTTTAAAATCATATTTATTTTTCCAGTATATAAAGGCATATAGAACACAATGCAACGTAAATTTCAACAATTATATATAAAAAATGACTATGGGTCAGATTGGCCTTTTTTATCGGCTTGTGGGACTTTCATAACACGGTTTTCAAGGGCATTCAAACATGAGGGTTCAGAACTTGTACAAAAATCAACCTATAAATTATTATTTTTTTTCTTGTTATATTAATACATTTTATTAATTTTTCAAATTACAATATTACTAAAAAATTAATTATGCCCGTGCACACATATCCGAATCAGCCGAATTCGAACTTTCATCTAAAATCCCTTCTGTACAGTTATAATTATCACTGATAACACTTTCTGCTTCATTTAAAGTTAAAAAAAATCAAATTACAAGATGGTTAATCTGCTTAATCATGTGTTGAAACTATCTGAAGCAAAGCTCATCAATGATATCACTGATGAGCTTTGCTTCAGATCATTTCAACACATGATTAAGCAGCTTATCCATCTAGTGAGTATAATCAATTATGATTAAAAAATTGTTTGAATTTATCAACTGACTTGCAATTTAGTTCTTAAAATAAAGCAATTATATATATTTATTTGGAATATAGGTGTATATATATTTAAAAACTCTAAGAAGTCAGGTCGTGCGAAAAACATTATGGAAAAAATTATGTCTTAAAAAGGAATTATATCAAATTAAGAAATTTTTTCATAAAAATTATATTATAATTCGGCCGTTTCACCCACAAATTCAATTGCATAAATTAAAAAAGGTATTTTTACAGAAATAACCAATGGGATATTTCTAGGCTAAAGCATTCTTACAAACTATAATAAACTTTTCATGCTATAGAAAACCTCACATGGCATAGGAGAACAGTAGTTACGAAATATTAACTTTTGGCGAGAATTCAGCATTTTAACAATGTATTGTATTACCTTTGAAGATTTATTCGGCAATTAATCCCTGGCAAGTGATAATATATTCAAAAATAGAATTAGTCACGTTTTTCTTAACTGATTGATATAAAAAATTGATTCAAAACTGTACTTGCAGTCACAAAATTCCATATCAGATTTGATACATTTAAATCACTGTTTTATTGAAATATTGATCTTGTATATTTCAGAAAATACAGATCGATAAACTGTCACTTCGCTATTGGATTTAATATAAAAATTGATAAATGTCTATATATTATATTTGTTTTTAAAATTCGTGTTATAATCTATAACACGAATTTTACCAAGCTCGCATTCTTCTTTTTGTTGTTGAAAATTGTATTTATTTAAATAACAGGACAGACGAACTATCTCTGAATTGATTTGATACATAATTTGGTAGATATCTGAAAGCCTGATTAAAAGATCGTGTATTAAATTTCAAATGTCTAACCAAAAGTGTTTCTGAGTTATTTTTATCACATACAGACTGACTGAAAGACAGACATTTTATAAAAATGCATTTTTCTGATCTATGCTGTTCTAAAAAGTGAGCTCGAGAAAAAGCTCGCCAAAATTTCGAGTTCGACTCTTTTCAAGATTACTAATTTACTCTTTTCTTAGTATACGAGAAAGTGAAAAGCAAAAAGTGATTGGGTTCTATATTTTTTTATGGTAACTTTAAGTTGTCCATAATATGGAGGCAAGATGCAGCGAATATAATCCAAACGTGAGCCAAGTCGTCAGCCAAAGTGAATTACAAGACAAATGTTGTCAATGTCAACAAAACGCGAACAATGTCGCCAGGTGTAACTACGTGAAATTTGAAGCAATTTTGCTTCTGCGTAATTTTTACGGTTGCAAGACGTCACCTATATGAGCGAAACACGCGCCAAATAGTCAACCAAAACGAATGACAAACCAGCTGCCTCCAATATGAATAAAGTCACCAAGTCACTACACTTAATGTAATTTTGAATTTTTGGTAACTTTTCATTTTTTTCTGACTTTTTTTGGGTGACATTTTGGCGATTTTTCTGTAGACTCCGTATAACAGTAAAAGTACCAAATGATTTTTTGATAATCATAATTCTATTTACAAAATAGTATTTTCGATAACCGATTTTTCTTACGATTATTTGGCGTTTTTTCCATTGCCCGTAAAACGGAAAATTACCTAATATTGATAACGAATCTTCTATCCTTACACAAATAAGGTAAACATCCAAACATCCTTTACTCCAGGAGTTTATCTTCAACATTAAATCATTCCATAAAATCCGGAAATTCGGATATCAACTATAGACATAACTTATTATTTATCTTTCCCAGTATTCTTCAAACTTTAATCTTTTCCGGTTCTTTCAATATTCCCAGCTTCCTCAGGGAGCCACGTGCTACCACAAATTTCAATCTTCAGGGAATACCGTGAGACTTCTTCGAAGAAAAGAATAACAGTCAAACATCCTCCACCAGGACTTGGAGACGGATGTCGCCAAGTCGAGTGGATGATGCCACAAGATTAAAGGGGGGGCCGAACGATGGATGGGATCACTCTTTCTTCAGGGTCACCGGGGAGCCTGAGCGACAGGGGAAGATAAATATTTACGAAGTAAGGTTGGACGCTTTTCTGTTAAAGAAATTAAGCGTATAGGGACATCTAGTGATTCCAGTATTTATTTTTTTTTATTTTCTCTTTTCTTTAAAGGGACATTATACAAGAACCCTAGAAAAGGTTTGTTCGAGATTTTTTTTTTATTTTAATTTTTAATTAAATTTTTAGCTGATTAAGGTTTAAATATTTTTAGGATGTTATTCGTTCAGTTATATAAATTTCAGTAGGAAAACGCAATAAATATAAATACGATTAAAGATTATATTTATCTCATTTTATTTTACGATGGGCAGCGGTTGTCTGGTGGTAAGGTCTTGGCTTTGAAACGAGTGGGTTTCAGGCTTGAGACCACCAATGAATTAAATTGTGAGTGGGACTCATACGAGGCAAATTTGTAAGGGTCGAACACTCTCTTGCTGATATGGTATTTAAACTGGAAAGAGAGATACCAGCTCAGGTGTAGTTCTAGTCATTTTACTGCAGTTCAAAATTACGAGATCAATTCCAAAATAGTTCTCGTGTTTTAAAGCGGGATTTTAATAGGAATAAACTAAACTCCTTTTAATATACTCCTTTTTTGGAGTTACCATTTGACTGCAAACTTGATCCAAATTCTGGCGTCCTGGTCTTTGCAGGGTTAGCGCGTCTTCCCCATGATTTTGGAGTCCTGTGTCCAAGTCCTGGTTCGGGCATGGTTGTTATTTACCCTGTCCTCTATCTCTGAGGTGGGTGAAAGACCCCCTCCTCTCTGTAAAAAAGAGTAATGCAAGAAAAAAGAGTAGAGCGTTTTGCCTAAGACCTGGGCATCCCGGATTCGATTTCCGGTTTGGATATGAATGTTCTTTACCCTATCCTCTATCTGTGAGGTGTCCAGAAATGCACCTCACCCCCATGTAAAAAGAAGTGGTGCAAATGAATGCATCTTGATGAGGGCTAGAATTCAGACTTCTGTCCTCGGGTATTCAGTAGCTTTTACCCTCAGAAACTACTGCACAAACTCAGCTTAAAATCGTTGACTCAATCAGCGATCCTGTCTATGGCAAGTGCCATAAGTAAAAATAACAGATGATCCAGATCATCTGGAACAATTACTCGGTTTTCACTGGTTTTCAAGAATTTAAAAATATATGATTCATGTATCCAAAATTTGAAAAGGAACTACACTTTAGTTTCTAAAAGTGCGCGCTAAGTTTTATTTATCAATCTCTTTATATTTTGTAATAACTGAATTCACTTGCACTTCACCTGCTACATAAACTTCCTCTTAAGAATTTTTTTGAGAATTTCTAAGAAACTACATATTTAACCCAGCGGAATTTTTTTTCTCGTATTCATTGAAATAAGGGTATTATCCCAGAGAATGTCTTGCAAGGTATTGGCGAACAATGGTTATGAAATGTTAATATTTGGCATGGATATAGCCTGTTTGTTGAATTGATAATGTCATTTTGGCAATTTTTTTCGTTATTATTATTAATCACTGTTTAATAATATTCAAAAAACTAATCTGAATTTTATGTAAGTTTTTCAAAGCCAACAACAAATGTTTTTGATACAAATCTACAATTATAAGCACAAGATACCATACGAAATTCGATAGATTCATTTTACCATTGAATTATTGAGTTTTATATGTTTCTAAAACAACAGACAAGTAGAGCTGGCAATCATTTATTGGAGTTGGTTCAAACTTTCTTACGCATCTACCCTACAGACATTATATATGTGTACTGCATCACTGCTATGAAGCTCTCTAGTAATTTTGTAGTTATCAAGTTTAATTATATTCGAAGAGCTGGATAGACAGACAGCCTCTGAGCAGATCTTATTCAAAATTTGGCAAAAATTTACAAATTTGTTATAAAGACCATATACCATATAGAATAAAGTCATTTTGAGTTATCTTTTTCACAGACAAGCGGGTATTTTCCAAAAAAATGTATTTTTCAGATTCAGGATACACTTAAATGTGAAGATGCGTCAAAAACTTGAGAACAAATTTTTTTGACAATTATAATACTTTCTCTATATCAGGTATACAAGAAAGTAAATTACAACCGCAAAATTTCATCCACAAATCCATAAAAAAATCCATGCATTTAATTCGATGGGTTTTTGTTACTTATGACACTTTACAAGACCGTTGACAGAAAACTGTCAGTGATTTAAACCTAAATCGCATCCTTTGTTTTTTCAGTAGCGCTGTCAGGGCTAGGAGCCCGACTTGACTACTACACGTTTCACATTCTCTTGCAAAACCCCTTTTTACAGAGAGGCACAAACACATTACTCACAGATAGAACAACAACCATCCTTGAACCGGAACTCGAACAAGGAATGCCCAGGTCACAGGGAAGACACGCTACCTCTATGCTAATGCTGTCCAATGCTGGCTTCATTGTAATGGATACAATGGAAGCTTCATTGTAATACCTCTATGCATATTTTTAGCCGTACGGGTGGCAATAAATAAATTGTGACTTTTAACCGCATAATTTTATATACTACTGTTGATGATGTCATGTCCGTGTTTCCACGGAAAGGGGGTGCAGTAGCTTCTGAGGGTAAAGACCTCTGAGCAAGCGGAGGGCAGAAATCTGACTTGTTGCTCAAATGAAGATGACACACATAATCGCTTGCACAACCCCTTTTTACAGGGGGGCACATTCACACGCCTCACAGACAGAACACAGAGTAACAACAATGGTCGCACCGGTACTCGAACCAGGGACGCCCACATCACGGGGATGACACGCTACCCCTGTGCCAGGACGCCGGCATGCTGTTACTTATGGCAATTCAGAAGCCCCCTGACCAACGATTTATAGATAAATTAGCATCCCTTGTTTTTCAGTAGCGCCAAATGGGGCCAACTAGAGCACGACTTAGCTACTTAGCTGCTTTAACATTTGCTTGCACAACCCCTTTTTACAGGGTATATGAGTAATAATTTAACTACTCACTGATATAACACAGAACAACAAACATTCCCTTACAGGGGCTCAAACTCGGGAAAGAAACACTACCCCTATGGGTGGACGACGTTTTTGTGTTATTGTCTTGATTGTAAGGCAAATGGATTGGCATTTTGACAAAATTGTTTTTTTTTTTAAATCAGTTAGTGCTGCAGCTTAGAAAATTGTCAAGATAATCAGGTGGAATTTTTTAGTGTTTTCAAAATTATTTATACATCGTATACCAAAAATAAAGATGTAAAAATATTGGAAAATAAAAATCTTACAAGTATTAATGATATAGAAGCGGAAAAGTATTAATTCCTTTTCTTAAATTTTTTAATACAAAACATATTAAGTGAACGATGTAAACTATTTAAAATAGTATCAAATAAGGGCAAAAATTGACTTTCCAATTACATGAGTAATAATTTAAATTAGAGAAATATTTTGTTAAGTGTATAGTTATAAATGAAATCTATATTTTAAAAATTACTTGAAATAATAAAGAAATAGCGTCGGAAATAAAGTGAACCAAACACAAATTAACACTAATGTACTTCGCATACAAGAAACTTTTATTCAATGTTATTTTGAGATCATTATTTTCTATATTTCTATAAGCCAACTGCTCTTTCTATAACCATCTGCTTTTACTATGACGAAAGTTCTTACTTTCGAAATCATTCCTTTCTTCAATAAACAATCTTCTTTTCTTCTCTTTGCAAAAGAAGAGATGACTCTAAAAGTGGAAGCAATGCAGCAGTATTTTCTATATTTTGTTCTAACTAAAAATGGGTAAAAATCCATAGAAACTGGAATTCGAGATTTTATAGAGGCATTTTCTTACAAACATCTTATCTGAACCCATTCAATCATGTCTGAAGAATGTGAGCAATATGAACATGAAAAATAGGAGCATGATTCTTAATCCAGTTATTAAATATTTAGTCTACAATAAATTGCAAGGATGATTAAAAAGTTGAGTGAAGGTTTGGGATTTTAGCAAAGTTAATATTGCACACATTGCACAGGATTTGGGTGAAAGTCAATTTTCCAACGATGACCAGCGGTTCAGACAGCTGTTCTAAGATTACGCCAGGACCATATATATATATATATATATATATATAATTTTCAAAAATTTAACTCTCACGATTTAATAAAATTCAAATAATTTGTAATAACAAAATTTCATTTTTAAAAGCATCAAATAATTTTATTACAAATTTAAACCATAATAATTTTCCCCAAAACTACTGCAATATTGATATTTTAATAAAAAAGAAATGATGAAATATTAATTTTTTACTGAAAAATAAAATACACTTACGGTTACCAAATCAACTGATGGCGCTCAGAATCTCCAATTACTATTACTATTATTATTATTTGCTTGGCACTGTATTCAAAATTGAATAGTGAATGGTTGAGATTTCTTTGCCAGTTGCTGGTACGTTCTTTCCTTTTTGTTTTCTTAATTATTGGGTGAAGTACTTTAATTATTGGTTGAATGTTCTTATACAGTTTTATTTCATATATCTTTGCTTTATTTGTTAATGTTTGTAATGTTGCTTTATTTTGTGTTTTTGCTGTTAAATTAGTGTATCTCTTTTGCCTTAATTTTTGGTTCATGAGGAATCTCTCATACTGTTGAACATGGTCCGATTACTGACAGAAAAAAAAATCCCTTATTATGAATCCTTGCCGGAGGGTGAACCTTGAAAAAGTCTTCAGACCGGATTCATTTTCTATTTGATATAATTTTGATTATTATGGATTCCTTTTTGCTTGACTTATATTGCTAATTTTTTGATTCGTCTGTATTAAAATACAGATTAATCTAGTTCAGTAATGTGCTAATGCAGCTACAACTTTAGTTGTAGCTGCATTAGCACTCGCTAAATACAATGATATTTTTTTAAATTTATTTTTTAATTTTAATCGTGTTCGAATCTGAAATAATTTTTTGTTTCGTATGCCAAATTATTTTAATTTAGGTTTGTTTCATAAATAGGTTTTATTTCATTTAGCTTTTATTTTTTTTACATTTTGTGGTTTAATTCCGAATTAAATTTTTATTTCCATTCCGGCATAATTAGTTTCGATTTTCCTAAATTATTTACCTTTT
>JAPMOQ010036227.1:22472-40862 GCA_026543055.1 Argiope trifasciata
ACACACACACACACATACACACATATATATATATATATATATATACATACACAAACATACATATATGTATATATATATGCATGTATACAAATAATGATTTTTCGAATAAATTGTATGTTTCAAAAATAAGATAGGATTAAAAAGGGGGTAAGTGGAAAAAAAGTACCCGAAAAATAAAAAGAAATAAAATTAAACAGAGAAATTTAAAAGTATAATAAATTAATTCATTGAAGATTTACGAGTGAACCAAATAATATCCATAATAATATTCATGTAAAATGGGATTAATATTTTAGCTTTGCATTTTATGAGCGATTCCTTTTTTTTATTCAATAACATTATCGGTTTGATTAAACAGTTTCATTCTCGAATTTAATTATCTTTGTGAAAACAGAGAAGCATATTACATGAAGGGAAAAGATGATTAGAATTTTTATGTTTTTAATTTAACGATTAAAATTCGAATAAAGTAACTGAATTAAGTTTTACCACTGTAAAAATGCGCTAACAGCATCGAACATTGAAAAGAAATATTTGCCAGAATAATATTCTGTGGAAATTAAAATTATGGCAAAGCGGCAAATGAAACGAATCATCCAATCTTTGCAAAGTCATAATAAAAATTCACGAGCATCATTATTTCTTTTTTAATGCAGTGTAAAACTTTATTATTTTAAAGGTCATTTTTACGGAGCAATAATTTTCAGTTCACTGTTAAATAGCTTGTTGATTCAATAATTGGAATGAAGAGGTTTCAGTAATATGCCTAATGTTACACGAATACATGGCAGCAAATTTATAGTTTTATATCTTTATCCAAATTAATATTTTATGTCTTATTTAAACATCCAAAACCCATTTATAATCCAACAGAAGAATTTGAAGTGTCGTCTACATGTATATTGCTATACTTTGATTCGGTTAAATATCCAAATGAAACTCCTATATAATGCTTATTTGATAATAAATAAAGGTGGGGGGGGATTTGAAACATCAGTTTATAGATTTAAACAGAAGTCCTAGAAAATCTTGCATTATTTTTAATTACCTATAAAATACTAAAAGGGCTTGGTTCATTTTCTGAAGTTCGTTAAAAAATAATGAATTTTGAAATAATTTAAAAAATATAAATATGTAATTTTATACTATTTATTATCTATTACTCGCGACTCTATTCGCGTGGAAATTTTGATGTAAAGGTACAAAAACCTATCAAATAATGACAAGTTAAAAAAATTGAACCTAACCTAAAAACGATACATTTAAAAGTATAAGCATATACGAAAAATAAAAACAAAAAGACAATTTAATAAAAACACACAACTAACGCAAAAACAATTTATTTACATTGTATACCCAAAATAAAACAAAACAGCAAATCAAGTCGGTATTTCTTTAAAATCAGATCAAATCCAATTTATTTATTCATAGAGATTGAGGCAGCTACAACAGTATTGTATTCATAATTTTTAAACATTTTATTTAAATGAAATCACAGCTGTCATCCCGTGCAAACAAAGTTGATAAAACAATAATAATGCACGAACTTTCAACTCCAGTTGGCGTTTACGCGCATGTCTGACTTTCCAACGCCAGCAGAGGTAATGCAATGCAGATAAGAAATTTTGTATTTCCCTTAGTCTGCTTTCTTTTCATTTAAAAGTATTTCAGAATGAATCCGAAAGATCGATTACTTTGATTTTAAATACACCAAAGACAAAGAAAATAAGTAGAATCTTTTGAAATAATCGGTCTAAATTCTGTAAGCCTAACGTTAACTCGGTTAAGGGAAAAACAAACAAACAAACAAAAAAAAAACTAGAGCCTTACTTATCTTTGGCCGGATTTGATCTCAGCTTTTTGCTCAAAAGTTAGTTTTCAATTGATAAAAAAATATCACTCAATGAACCGGAATAAAAAAGGAGCCTGTGTTCTATTGTTCTATTCCTGACTATAATGTATTGGGTTGTTCGGAAAGTCATTTCGTATTTTTTTGTCAAAATGAAAAGAAATTTTCGTTTAATGAATAAATTATTTATTAAATTATAAAATTGCCATTCTGGTCTAATACCGTTTGCCATATTTTTGGTAGTAACATGATTACACGCTCATAAAAGTTTTGGTCTTTGCTGTAAAAAAAACTGATCGAGGTGGTTTTTGGCCTCCTCATTTGAAGGAAAACTTTTGCAAATCAGTTCTGGTACTGATGTACTGTTAACACATCTTCTCCACACATATTGGCTAATTTATTTCTGGCTTAACAGCATTTTTACCTTTTATATAGCAAAAAAGAAAAAAATGACGAAAATGCTGTTTATTGCTCTCGATATTTAAAAGGGCACCATCCAAAAACTACTGCGAAGAATCAGCTGCACTTTTTCACACTCAAGCATTGCTATATCAGCTCTTAAAACATAAAATGATTTTGCGGTTTAAGTATGAAATTGGGTGCGAAAAATGCAATTAAATCCTTTGTCAGGAAAAAACGAAATTACTTTCCGAACGACCCAATATCTATGTGCTCAATTTCATCCCATTCTGTTCAGTCGTTCTGGCGGGATGGAGTGACTAACGTCCATCCATCGAAACTTTCACATTTATAATATAAATAGATTTGTATAATACTTGTTCTAATATTGAAAACATTTGATACAATTTTAAATATCTCTTCAATTCAGGCCTATTTTTTAAAAAGGAATGGTGGTGCAATATGTGTCCAGATTTACTAGCAATGAATAAAAGAGGAATTGATTTGAAACACCATCTTTTGCGCTTAAATAGAAGACATAGGGGCAGAAGAAATTTTGCATTTTTAAATGCTTCCTCAAAGGCTAAGTTGGCTTAATATTTTCTGTATTGCGTTTATAAATTATTAATTTTGTAATATTCTTTAAAAAATGCACAAAATTATTAAGATTTCTACTGAAGCATGCTATGAAATAAGAATTATTTGATAAGAATTCAAAACATTATCTCTATTTCTTTTTTTTTAAAGTGCCCAAATGAATTAAGTTTCCAGATTTTTTTCCTCTGATAATACGCTTGTTGACTAATTTTATATTTAAAAAAATTTTAGATGTTTTAATAATGTAATTTTAACCGCTTGCCTGATCATTCCGAGTTATTTTGGGCTCGTATATATTGCAGTTAAATGTTATTCGACAAAAGTGTGAAGCATAATTGGTCAGTACGATTTGTTATATCACGATTTTACTCGGCCTGGAGGAAATGAAATGAAATATTCAGCTTTGATTGGCAGTTTGCCAAGTTTAGTTGGTTTCGTGGTTATTATGGTGGGATTGGTAACGTTTTTCCTTATTTTATAGTACAAATTTATTTGTATATTAGTAATGTATAAATAATTGCGTTGAAAAATTGCGTTGAAAAAAAAGTAAAATAATGGGGATAATACAAAATAGCGAAAGATACAGATGTATTCAGAGTGATTCCTGCAACTGAAAAAAAAATCAAATCCTATGACACAGTGTACTCTGTACTCTCATAAAAATATTCCATAGGTAAACCAGTAAGAAAAGAGACCAGATACCAGTGTACAAAATGTCAAGTATTAATTTGTGTTGCCACTTCATTCAAAAAATATGATAAAAAGACTAATATTTTTTTTTCATGTGTTGAAAATAAATCTGGATAGTAAGCTAATATTAAAACTAAATGATTTTCTAATTTAAACTAATTTTTAAATAATTCATATAAGTAAAAAATTATAGTTAATATTAGTAAAAAATAATAATTAATATTAATTAATTTAAAAAAAAAATTAATATTAAAACTAGGTGCTAAAATTTAAAATTCATCGTTAAACCTACATATTTTGTTTTGTTTCGTTTCCTTGTGTTTAGAAATAAATTTTTTTAAAAATGAGATGATTCTTTGCAATTTTTATCATTAAATTTGTTAAGTGTTTTATTTAGCTCAATTAGACATTTTTTCGTGGATTTATAGCACTTTTTAAACAGGAAAATGCATTTTTCAGCTCCCGTAATAAATCGATTCAATATCCTAACAGGGATTTCGTACATTTTTTACAGCATCCGAAGGCAATAAAAATGCTATCGCATATTTCGGCGCATTTGGATATTTGTAATGAAAATCTGTTGGTGGTGGGTCTAATGCCACTTGGTCATGTCAAGCCCGAATGAGCGGAGCTCTTTCGAATGAAGGCAGAAGTGTGCGCTTTTCGTTGTTAACGAGCACCTTTAAGTGAAAGTACGACTTTGCTCGAACACACACGACACAATTCTTTTTAGGGGGAGGTCAAACTCATTCATCCATCCACAAGTCGGTGTTGAGATCCAAATCAGAGTCTACCAACCAGGCCACCAAGTAGCAAATGAAAATCTATCGGACATATAGAAAAGTGAATATGTGTCGTATAATAAAATGATAATATGAATCCTCTTCAATTTCTTCACGTGGAGAAATACAGAATTTCTATCTGTTCTAAGAAGTTGTTGGAGGTTTGAGGTCTTTGATGAACAATTTGATAGCCAAGATTAACTGTTGTTCAATTTTAATAATTTTGTATAACTATATCTCAATGGATGTTTCAGCAAAATAATTTTTATCTTCAAATAGTCATAGATATTTGAAACGTATTAACTCTGGAAAACTTAAGGTATCCGACAACGTTCGAAGGAAAATTTTTGAAAAATTGGATTTTTTTTAAAACTATTTAAAAATATGGTTAATAGATTTATCGTCAATTATAATACAAAATTCTATGAATACAAAAAAGTTATTTGAAAATATAATATATTTTGAGAAGTAGGAATATTTGAAATAAATTTTAATGAAATTAACCAAAATAGTTCACACTCTAAGCGAAACTTTAATGCAGCAATTCCATTTTTATTTGCACACAAGTTATAGAATATAATAAAGAATGAAATGAACCAAAATCTTAGAAAAATTTTAAAATACAAAGAAGTGATGGGTAAAAATATACGTACATATGCAATTTTTCTATTAATTAAACTTTCTATTTTTCTAAACATAAGTATAAATTAAAAAAGTATTTTAACAACAAAAACTTTTGGCTCATTTCATTGACCATATTATTTTAATCACATTCTTTAATTTTTATGTAAATACCTCTGTTAATGACTGAAAATTTTTATGAAAATTAAAGTTTTCTGAAAATTGAAGTCAAAGACACATTTTAGCTGAAAACAACAACAACATGGCCTTGGATGATAGGTCAGGCCTTCCTTTTCCTGGAAACTATATACTGTTTTGTACTGAATTACAACAAATAAAAAAGTCTCCAATGAGGTCGATAACCACTGTTTTTAATGTAGTAGGATTTCTTAACTGTTTTTCCTTCATACATTCACTAATTTTTTGATTATATTTTTGTGCATCTGATTAATCCCATAGGCTGATACCTGAAGGCTATTTCCCTCCCTGTGAAGGGGTATGAGGAAAAGAAGTTTCCGGTATGGTGGTTGGTTTTCGCTATTATGGTATTGAAATAGTATGGAGGATTAATCGCTTTCAGTTTTGTTTAGTTTAGTTATTTTCACGTCCCATTTTGAAGCAACACGAGGGCTATTTTGGGACGGATCTCGTCGTTTTGAACCACTGTCAGATGACTAGGACGACACCTGAGCTGGCATCCCCTCTCTACGCCAGCTGGAGGACGTTTAGTCTGTCCGATTTAAAGTGCAATAGGCCCCCTCATACGAAGGTTCTTCCGTGGAGTCTCGAATCTCCAACCCTCAGGTTCGGATGCCGAGACCTTACTCCCAGGCCACCTCGGTTCTAATTACCTTAAGATGATGGTTTATATTTTTCACGATTAGTGTTACTCCGAGGTCAATGATGGCCTTTGGGTCTCAATATCAGTTCTCATCACTACTGACATGACGATCCGGTTATCGAGATTTATCGTGAGTTTATCCGAGTGAATATAGAAATGGTGTAGGGTTTACTACTCTATATCAATGACGGGAAGTGCTTCGCATGGGAATGTCTGCCCCCGAGTTCAGGGATTGCCTAAAGGATTCAGCTCCAGTTAACTCAGGAAAGTCATTGATATTTATCCGTGTGACTGTGGGTGGGTTAATGAGTGATTATACATCCATTTATAAAAAAGCAGCATCGGTATTTAAAAGGTGTATGCTTAAACATTTTTTTTTTTTTTGCCTTATTTCCTGTGGAAATGTTATATACTCAATATTTTCTCAGCTTTGGATCTCAAATTCTGTAGCTGTTCTGTTCATATTTTATTCAGGTCAAAAATATTTTAGTTTTTAGCAGAATTTAAACAAAATTAAAAAAAAAATGATACCTTCCATTTTCCTTTAATGAATGTTAAAGGCCGAAGAAGATGTAAATTCACCTCTTTCGTTCGATATGGACGCGTCTCTTATCGTCTAGTGTCTCGTTGGAGCAGGCCACTAAGTAAATGGACGGAGCTATGAAAAGCGCTCCGCGTAACGATGATAAATAAATGCGGGTTGTAAAAGCGTCCTCCTTCAGAGAGGACTTCATTCCGCATCCAATTTCTTAAGGATGGATGATAACGATATCTCCGAGATATCGCCGCATTAACTTAATGGGGGAGAGAGCTGTTGTGGCCTGACAACTCAGAACAGCTTTGTTGTACAGTGAGCTTTCTCGGTCAATTGTTTTAGTTTCTTGACTTTGTTTTAATTTGAAAAAAAAAGGATACTTGAACATGCCTTTTTTTCTAGAAAATTTTTATATTTATTTTTATATTATTTATATTAATTTTTTTCAATAACAAATAATACATTATTTATTATTTCGGGACTGTTAATTTATCCATTGGCGCTTGATTTAATAATTGCATCTTATTTGAAACCACTGCTGAGTTCTGAAATCAAAATATTTTTGACAATTTATTGATTGTGATAATTTGTAATGATATATTTCTTTTATTCTATCAGAAATTTTACTGAGAACATATTGGTAGTGAATGCGTTTTAGAAATTCATTTATTGAAATAAATTCTCTTTTTATAAACATTAATATAAAGTTTCAAAATAACTTAGTATATTTAATGTGTTTTTTGATATTTTTTTAACTAGCCCTTTTTAAGTGTGATAGTTTATTCGCTGAACTACTTACTTGAATGTATTTAAAAATTCAGACCTCAATTATGAAACTATTTATTGAAAAAAATGTTTAATCTTTGTAAATATATTTTCTTTAATTGGTGTTTTAAAAATCAATAAAATTTTAACTAAAATTTTATTTTATACTTTGATATATGTGGTACAGAAATGAATTTACTTTGAGAATTAAGAATTTGCAAATTTAAATCCGTGATGAATTTTTTATGAGAATAAGATTCAGCTTATTGCACTTACGAACTATGCATAGAGTTTTCATGATTTTAGGGAGCGATGTTAAGAAGTTTATAAATGCATAATCAATTTGAAAGTTTAGTGCTTAGGAATTTTTGAAGCTCTTAATGCATTTTTAATGTGTTGTGGTTAGAAAACTGAAATGCGTACTGGAAATTTAATGCTTATGATATACAGTTTGTTCTTTTCAGTTTCTAAGACTAAAGTACTAAGGTTTAAAACACGCAAGTTTTATTTCTAATTTGATTAGTGTTATTTTATATCTGACAATTAAAATTATTTTCCCCCCGTTGTGTGTGTTTTATATAATAGAAAATTCATAAAACATGTACAAATCTTATACAAATGAAATATTCATGTGTAATTTTATTTGTAACTAGCCGCCTATGGCGACCCGCTGGTTCGCCATGCGTAATGCGTTCTAAAATTTTCATTTAAATCATGTATTCATTAGCCAAAATTTAAGAAATAGTTAAAGTTAAAAGATTCAGTAATTAGTAGTTAAAGAGTCGGTAATTTTATTCGGAAAAACTTTTTGAGTTTAATGCTCTAATAATTTATCGATTATGCTTCCAAAATATTAAAAATGTCTTTTTCGGTGGTTTTGCCAAAATGTTAAATATGTTTTTTAAAGAAAGCGAAAAAGGGAAAAAAATATTGAATTAATGATACAGATATTGCAAACGATTACATAAATATGCCATTAAGTCGGGATTTCAATGTATATCCTGAATAAATTCAATCAGGTTTATTGTAAATAAAGATAATTTATGGAATTAATGATATAGATATTGCAAACAATCATAGAAACCTTTGCGTTGCATTTATTTTTTTCCAAAATATCACATTTTTTGTTTCTGTTATTTTATCCAGTCACGTGCTAAAAGTATCTTTTCTTTAGATTTATTTTGCGATGATAGTTTTTTTTTTATTCGAACTTCCGGCATTCTTTTATTTTATCCAGTCACGTGCTAAAAACATGGTTAAAATATTTCTTTAAAAATTCGTTAAAAATAGGAACTTACGTTATAAATTAAAAAATCTGATACCGTTAGAAAGCTAATTTTTTAATTTTTAAATGGGTATAAAAATCATGTTTGTGCAACAACATTTTCGAAAGTTATAGCGGAAAAGCGTCGAAATTTCGCTTAAATTTTAATTAATTCAAATACAAATTAAAAATTCGAAAAAAGGGCTCCGAGGTGCACATTCCCAACCTCCAAGGTATACATTTACCAAATTTGGTAGCTGTAGGTCCAATGGTCTGACATGTAGAGCGCCAACACACACACACACACACACACACACATATATATATATATATATATAGGTTTGTTTGATTCTTTAAAATCCTTTGCACTTTTGCGCATGCTCCAAGATTTGTTTTTAGGATGAAAATTGGGATTGAATGGAAAGATGAATTGTGGAGATTTTTACATTTTGCTACAAAAAGAACTCGAATTATATGTGGAATTAGGAGGTGCAAAATCTTCAGATAATTCGTCATTTTAAAGAAAAAAGAATAGTAATTAAAAATAAAATACTTTCGAACAATTTTTATTTTCTGTGAAATTTTCTGTGTTTGCCAGGACAGTAAATTATTATGGAGAAATGAAAGATTTCGATTCTTAAAATTTGGTGATTAATTATTTAATAAAATTTCATAATTCTTTATCTTAAATCTCAGTTTTTTTGAGATAAAAATTTCTTCTTGAATGTTTTTAAAATTTTAAGGGATACTTCTGGATAATTTCAAAGACACTTCATGATATTATATAAAATATTTTCGTGTTATCTTTTAGTGGTGTTGCTCTTTCAAATCGACATATAACATCGAAAAGATCAGAATGAAGAAGAATCTAATGAAGCGGAAATCAAAGACCGAGAATGAGAATGAGAAACACGGAAATGCCTTTCATCATTAAGAATCCCACATCTTAGTGATGTAGAATGATCGAGCAATCATATTCTGATTATACTAAAATCAACAATAAAGTGGAAAGGACTGGTCAAGAATGTTGAATCTGGTAATGCCTTTCATCATTAAGAATCCGACATCTTAGTGACGTAGAATAATCGAGCAATCATATTCTGATTATACTAAAATCAATGAAATGTAAAAATGTTGATAAATTTCCATTTTCTAAACATTTAATATGACAACGTTTCTTATTATCTTAAATTCACTCAGGAAACATTCTTAAGTGATTAAATTACTTTTTTTTCTTTATTTTTAACTGCGTCAAGAGAAAATTAGTTATTCCATCCTAAAAAATATATGTAAGACTTAAATTAAATAAACATCACACCGTCCTACTTCCTAGAGCCCTTTGTTTAGAGAATCCCTTTTCAAAAAGACGAATAGGAAAAAATTCCCTCCGATAACCAATCATCAGACTTAAGACACTAATCAAATCAGTGCGAAGGGACTCAGGCCTTCACTGATGAGATTCTTGTGTTCTTGGAGGAAGTGCTAATCAGAATTCCCGAAGCACCCTCTCCGTGAGAGTCACGGAAAATCCCCTTTCAAGGACAGGAATTAGCAGGGAGGAGGAGGTGTTACTTACTTTGATAATGCCCTCCCCTAAGCTTCTTAACAAGAACGTGAAGTCTCGCCACGGAGGAAGAGAAAACAAATAGAACCCTTGGATCCGCGAAGCGACTCGAATGACTCCCTTCTCAGTTGCAACCCCCCGATTAAGATTACGACTACAGTTTTGATGATGAGGGTGCTTCGAGTGATTCTCAAGAAGGGGGATTACATTATTGTGGTGAATTGATGTCAATCAACCTTGGAATGATTCTGGAAGTGAGTGCAGTTCTGGAGATATAAATTGTACTTACCTGAACGATAATGTAATGTCTATATTTACTTAATACAGTGTCTTCTCATTGCTTATAGTGGAATTACATTGCATGCTGTTAAGTATGAAAATCAATTATGTTTTAGAATAATTGAAGAGTGTTCAAGCCTATCAAATCTGAATTGTTAATAATGTTACATTTTCTTACGATTTAATATTTACATTTGGAAATAGTGCTATTAGTGAAAAACTAATCCGTTATGAGAACAAATTAGGAAACGCGACTTATTAATTGACTGAAATATAATGATGAAAAAAAGAGATTTGAATGCGTTCTCGAAAAATTGAATGAAATACGTTATAATCTAAAGTTTTAGCTTTAAAAATGTATATTTGTTAGGGTAGTTTTCTATATATATAAGGATTGATTGGTTTATCATTTAAAAATCAACCCTTTTCATTTCAATTTTAAAAATTTTGAATATAGAGCTTTTAATTTAACTTATATTCCAGGTCAATACTGTTCCCTAAATGGATGAAAGTTTATAAGATTGTTCTTGATAGATAAAGATAACTTTATGCCACATGTATTTCATGTTTTGTTCCTTACGATTCCTACAGTCTAAGGCACAGATTTTTCACCTATTGATCATATGGCAGAAATATCTCAGTAGCAATTTTCTTTGTTCTTGATTCTACAGATATTACTAATTTTTAAGGATAGAAGCGTAATAAAATGGTTTTTCTCCAGAATGATTGTTACTGCTTGCTTAATAATTTGCAACCAAAGTTGATGATAGTGCTGAATTGCTTGTTGATTTAGAAGATTAGTTGAATTAGACGGTTAACTCATATTGCAGTCATTTATTTGTTGCTATTTATGCACTTTTTCATGGGCGTTGTACAAATTTCATTTTGTTAAGATAACAATTTATTTTATTTTTACCCATCCTTTGCCCTCCCGGGAGCACCTCGAAATGAGGATGAGAGTCTTCCGGTATAATGGTTGGATCTCACCAACCCAGTGGGTACTTTAATGCGTTGGGACACTGACCCTCTCATCGATGAAGGGACGTACTCCCTACGGGGAGATTTGTGAAATGGTCGATGATGCCAGTAGAACACAAACACTGTTCCATCCAACGTTGCTGTTGCGGCTGTCCGGTCATTCAGTCTTGCGAGGTTTAATATCCGGCCTTACGGCGGGTTGGAAGTCAGTTGTATGTCTTCCTAATCCCTGAGATTCCCGGGCGCACCTCGAAATGAGGATGGGATCTTTCCGGTATGGTGACTGGATCTCTCCAACCCAGTGGGTATAATAATAAGGGGGGTCTGACCCACCCATCGATGACGGTAGGTACTACAATACGGGAAGAGCTGTAGCATGGCCGGTGACGGCCCTTAAAACTCAACAACAGTTTTTGTCAATGTTGCTGTGGCGGTGGTCTGGTCAATCAGTATTTACTTATAAATGCCTTTGGGAGTAATAGGGCTTACCTATCCCCTTTGATTCTTTGTATTTGGACTTAATTTAACGAATTATTATTTAACTATAATATATATGGAGGACGTATGCAGCTAATTGCATTTAATAACTCTAACGATGCGATATTTAAGTCTAAAATTATCTGACTAATAATTTTCTTAATAACAACACTAAATCGAACATTCTAATATAAGAATGGTTTCAGGATTTTTAAACGATCAGAAAATTTGAGTTTTAGCCCTAAAGTCTTATAGAAGCAAATACTCAATTTAAGGATTTAATTTTAGCTAGATATATTAGGGCTATTCAAATTCCTTTTGAAGTAAACAATATAAATACAAGAATCAAGATTCAAGTGAACAGAAAAAATAAATACAGAAATATTTTTAATTTTTCTGGCCTGGGGTATATTGGATTTTCTCAAGCCTTTCTGATATAACCTTTAAGTCAGAAGTAGATTTTAGATTATTTCTTCAGTATCCGAGGAAGACAGATATAAAACTGTCTCACAGAAAAAATATAAAAACAAATCAAACAACAGAATTTTTACTTTCATTACCTCTCCCCTTAGGATTGATGTTCGAATTCTAACTGTTTATCTTTTCTTCTTTTTCGACATGAAAGTGGAAATTTCAAAACCCAGAAAAACAGAATTGTTATTAGAGTGAACGATCGAGGTAAAGATAAAAAATGTGCAACAAGAACAACTGAAAAACTGTTTCCAGTAATTGACAGCCTTTGAAAAGAATAAAAAATTATGGATTCAATGTTTAACAAGCATAAGGAACATTGCATTCAAAATTCTGTTGCATTACTTTATGTTAGAAAGGGACAATATATACTTAATATTTATTTAAAAATATTTAATCTTTAACGTGAGTTTAAAGAATTATTGCATCTTTTTGATTTGCCCTTTGGAAATGACCCGGACATACATTTTCAAAGGATTTTGATCTTTTTTGAAGTTTAGTTTGCATCTTTTAAATAAGCACATTTCAGCTTTACTATGCAATAGATAGAGTGGAAGATTTAATAAGAGTATGCATAGAGAAATAATATAAGTAATGAAAAATTCAACAAATAACATTACAATGAAGAATTAAAAGCATCAACAGTTTTTTAATACAGCTATCATTCGTGCCTAGATACTTGTCCCATTTCTGATTTTGTTTATTAATCTCTGCCATATACCCACTGTAAGCCCGTCTGAAAATGCAGTCACACTCAAATTTATTCCTGTCCAGGTTGATGAAAATCTGAGGGTGCCAAGTTCGAGCTGTATGGTGGCAGCTCTAATACTTCCCCATCTAGGTTCTGCATTGCCTGTTTCCAGTTCATACAAAACTGCATGTGTTTGAAGTAACATTACCATTTGTCATATGTTTAGGAGAATTAAATGGCTTTAATTCGCTCGATTGGTGTCACAAAATAAATATTATCAGTAAATGCCAGTCATTATCAAGATTAATTTTTTTCCAGAGACACTCACCTGCTTTTCTTAGAATATAATTTTTAAATAAATCCTATACTTTTGATAATTTTAGATGTGCCTGCATTAAGTTGTTATGCATTATAATTTTTCTCTCCTGCATAAGGAGAGAGAAATTATACCTTTTATTTTAAATCTGTCTATAGTGAAACAGATTGAATGAAAAAAAAGTGCTTCTGATGAAGTTTGTTTAGTATTTATTCAGATTGTAGAAATACAGCCTAAGATTGAATAGCCTAAATTATAAAATTTTAGTCAAAGGTTGGAAATGGACATCCCTTGCAGTTTTATTGGAAATTTATTTTGAAAGCACAGGTAACATTCATAGAAATCAATTTTTAATTTATAAACTGAAAAGTATGACAACTTAATGCATGGAAGATTTACGAGGGAACCAACTAATATCCGTAATAATATCTGTCTTTTAATGTTTTCGTCTTGAAATTTTAGAAGTGATTCAGGAGTGTTTGCATGAATCATAAAATAATCAGATGGCTTATATTTTCTGTATTTCTCATAAAAAATATTAATTTTATAATATTTTTTTAAAAAATGAAAAAAATTGTTAAGATTTTTTACTAAAGCATGAAATGCTATACAGAATATCTGATAAAAATTTGTTTTTTTTTTTCTTAAAAGGGGAGAGGAAGTGAGGCGGGAGTACTCAGGTGGATTACATTCTAAATAAAACTCATATCTAAATACGTAAGAAAAAATAAAACAATTATACAATTTTTTATAAAATATGCACTAATATATATACTATGAGACAGATTTTCAAAAAATTATTTAGCAATTTCAAAATATTAAATTATATTAACATTAATTTAAACAAGTAGATCAGGTATAAAACAGATGCGAATAATGCATATATTTCACAATTTCCTCATACTGGTTGTGATATTATGCATATCCAAAACATTTAATATCTTACCTGTCAATATAAAAAAAATAAACCATCGAAGATTTTTTAAACACTTATTAAAAAAGACATTAATTCTATGTCATCAGCATTTGATTTTAAATCAATATTTTTGTGCGAGGCAAATGTGCATAATATAAAAAAAAGAGTCTCCAAGACTCTCCCTTAATGAATGTTAATGGTCCAAAAAGATGTAAATTCACCTCTTTCGTTAGATATGGACGTGTATCGTAGAAGCAGGCCACTAAGTAAATGGACGGAGCTTTGCAAAGCGCTCCGAGTAACGATGACAAATTAATGCGGGTTGTATAAGCGTCATTCTTTAGAGAGGACTTCATTCCGAATCCAATTTCTTAAGGAGGGATGATAACGATATCTCCAAGATATCGCCGCATTAACCTGATGGGGGAGAGAGCTGTTGTGAGCTGACAGCTCAGAAGAGCTTTGTTATATAACGAGCACTTCCAATAAATTGCTTTCGTTTCTTGGCATTGTTCTAATTTGGAGATATTGAATACTCGAATATGCCACCGAATTTATAAAATTTTTCACAGCAAATTATACATTTGTTTATTTTTATGTTTTAAAGTTTATTATTTAGAGAGCATTGAAGATCATAATGTATTTTTTAAAGTTTAATGCTTAGAAAAACCGAAATTCTTGTGAAGTTTCTAATGTCAAAAACAATGACATACTACTTGCAATTTCAAAGACTAAATTTAATGCCATAAATTTCAGTAACTATAGCTTTTGGCGATTTAAATTAATTGTTGTAGAGTTGAATTTATTCAAATATATAATTAGTTAATGTCTTATATTAAAAATAAGTCTAAAAGAAGGTGAAAATGTATGAAATAAGATTGAAATTAATCTAATAGACGAAAATGTAGGAAATGAGATAGAAATTATTTTCATTGCTCCGTTTGTTCTCCAAAAAAATTTAGTTTATGAAAGTAAAATAGGATTATGAAATAGCGAAAAATAAACTATTTTGTAAATAGAATTATGATTTTCAAAAAATCATAGAGTACGTTACCATTATATTGGTGCAACTGAAAAATCGCCAAGGAATCGTTAGTCAGCAAAAATGGAGTCTCCAAAAATGTAAAATTACGTCACATTACGCATAACATAACATAACGCCATCCTGCGCCCCCGGTGCCTATAACATTAAGTTATCTAACCGGTTAGAAGGGCACAAAATGGAAGGAAAAAAAAATATTAGAAAGAGATAAAAAGTAAAGAAAGATAAAGACAACAACCCATCCAGGTATCTCCAGAGAGAATCCCATGGCGTCGAATCTTACACGACTGCATTCAGTTTTTTGATTGATAATTACATGGGGGGAGCAAAAATAAGTCACACTTTTGAAGTTATATTTTAGTTAAACTTGGCGACTTAGCGTTTTGTTCTCATTGGCGAGTTTTGTTCTGTCATACACAGCGCTTATCGACTTGACTCGTGTTTGGCTCACATTAGATACGTTTTGCGCCCGTATAACGGAAAAGCGGCAATCATTTTAAACCGAAATTTATTTATTGAATTTATTGTATTTTGGAGTTCTGAGAGAATATACAGACGAACAAGTCCATGTTGCATTTTGTTCCAAATTAGATACGTCTCTGTATAACAGATCGCTAATTTAAGCATCAAATTTCATCTATCTAGTCTTTACAACTTATCATATTCAGTTGTAGTTGATCAATCAAACAACAAAAAGGGAGGAGGAGATTTTTCATAATTATTAGGTTGTTCGGAAAGTAATTTCGTTTTTTCCCGACAGATGATTTAATTGTATTTTTCGCACCCAATTTCATACTTAAACCGCAAAATCATTTTATGTTTTAAGAGCTGATATAGCAAGGCTTGAGGGTGAAAAAGTGCAGCTGATTCTTCGCAGTAGTTTTTGGATGGTGCCCTTTTAAATATGGAGAGCAATAAACAGCATTTTCGTCATTTTTTTTTTTTGCTATATAAAAGGTAAAAATGCTGTCAAGCCAGAAATAAATTAGCCAATATGTATGGAGAAGATGTGTTAACAGTACGTCAGTACCAGAACTGATTTGCAAAATTTTTCCTTCAAATGAGGAGGCCAAAAACCACCTCGATCAGTTTTTTTTACAGCAAAGACAAAAACTTTTATGAGCGTGTAATCATGTTACTACCAAAAATATGGCAAAAGGTATTAGACCAGAATGGCAATTTTATAATTTAATGAATTATTTATTCATTAAACGAAAATTTCTTTCTATTTTGACAAAAAAATACGAAATTACTTTCCGAGCAACCCAATAATATGCTTGATATTTTTAAAGAATAATATTTGAGCTCCGATTAATATTTAATTGAAAAAAGCTAAACTATATTTCACAAAACTTGGTTTCAATAGACTTTCTTAATATTTCACCTACGACAGAAGAAAGCGTACATGATCATGTCTGTGGCATCAAGTATATAAGAGTGTGACAGTATGTTGGAAGGGTTACATTATCTAGCTGATAAGAGTCGACATGTGTGTTGGTAAAGCTAAAGCAACAAGTATAAAAATGGATCTATGTATTGACAAGATTATAGCTTTAAGCATATAAGAATCTGACTTTTGGCGGCAAAGTTAAATCAGTAAGCACAAAAGAGTGAAACTTTTGGCAACAAAGTTAAATCAGTAAGCATAAAATATTTTGACTTTAGGCGACACTGTTAAATCAGTAAGCACATAAGAGTTGAAACGTTTGGCGACAAAGTTAAATCATCAAGCATATACGATTGTAACTTGTGTGTTTACAAAGCACATGAAACACATACATAGCATATACATGAAGTACATGCAAGCACATAAGAGTTCGATTGTGTTTTGGCAGCTTTAAATATACAAAGAGTGTGACGATATTGTAGTGAAGAGACAAAAGGTTTGTTATAGACAGAATTTCAGGACGTTTCTTTAACAAGATAAAAGCGTTTAAGACAACACAATGATCCGTAATCATTGCCACAAATACTGAGTTTAACATTATGATTAAATTTTATTGTAATATATGTCTGAAAAATATTAGTAAATTGTCGTCAGTTGAAAATTGAAGAATGCATTGCTACTCTTGATCTAAAATACTTTCACGCAACAATCTTACAGGATTAAATTCATCGTATCTATTTATTTTTAATTTTCTCGTGAGCAAATTAGATATTTCATCTTAAAATATGCATAAGTCTTAAAGTAAATCAACATCACAATGGATTATTTCCTAAAGAATATTGTTTCGAGAATCCCTTTGTAAAAGGAAAAGGAGGGGGAAAAAACCCTCCCAAAACCAATCAGCAGACTTAAGACATTGATCAAATCAGTGCAAGAGGCTCAGGCCTTCACTGATGAGATTCTCGAGTTCTTGGAGAAATCGCTAATCAGAATTCTCGGTGCACCCTCTCCGTGTGGGTCAAGGAAAATCCCCTTTCAAGGACAGGAATGAGCAGGGTAGGGAGGGGGAGATACTTTGATAATGCCCTCCCCTAAGCTTCTTAATAAGAACGGGAATTCTCGTTCACGGAGGAAGCGAAAATAAATAGAAGTGACTTGAATGACTCACTTCTCAGTGACATCCTCCACCAATTAAAGTTACGATTACAGTTTTGATGATGAGGGTGCTTCGAGTGATTCTCTTGATGAAAGATTATACTGTTGTGCTGAGTGGATGTCAATTGGCCTTGTAATGACCCTGGAAGAGAATGCAGTTCTGGAGATATAAATTGTACTTAACTGAACACAATATCCATTGTGTAAATGCCGATACTTATCTGAATACAGCGTCATCACATTGCATATAGAGAAAGGACATTACATGCAGGTTAGAATAAAAAATTGTTTTTTTTAGCAAATAAACACTGTTCAATTATGTCAAATCTGTATTGTTGTTAATAATATTACATTTGCTTACGATTTCTAACTTTTTGAAATAGTGACTTGGAAAAACTTATCCATTTTGGGAAGAAATTAGAAAATGCGACATATTAATTGACTGAAATATATTGATGATAAAATGGGACTCAAAAATTGAATGAAACATGTTATCACCTGAAATTTTAGCTTTAAATATATATATATACAGAAGTGTAGTTATCGATATAGATAAGGATTGGAAGGTTTTTTTCATATAAAAATCAACTTCTCTAATTTCTATTAAAACTTTTTTGAGTACAGAGCGTTTAATCAAACTTATATTCCAGGTCATTAATATTCCCCAAATTTATGGAAGCTTATAAGATTGTTCTGATGAAAATGATGAAGATAACCTTATGTCATATCTATGGCATGTCTTGATCTTCACGATTATAATAGTCTAAAACA
>JAPMOQ010036250.1:0-18746 GCA_026543055.1 Argiope trifasciata
GTGTTATAATTACTGACTTAGAATTAAATATCTAAAAATGAATTATTCTATTTTGAGTTCAATGTATATACAAATTAACATTTAGTTCATTTAATTTTAGAAATTAAGAATTAACATGCTTTATCAGACATATTCAGCAAATTTTGTGTTTGAATTCTAATTAATGATTATATTCATAACTGCATGTTTTGCTTAATTAAAGCAATATTGAAAATAGATAAATTTTTTTAAGCATTTTGTATTTTACATAATTAGATTTCTTTAAGACTGATATTTATATTATGTTTTTTTGTATTGCTTATTGTAAAAGTAATTAATGTAACTGTTTTTTGTGTGCATTTGATACTATATTTATTCTGTTATATATTGCTATAGCTGTATAGAATTTTTTTTAAAATCTACTTAACATGATTTCTGAAAACAGTAATAATGTGTATTATTGAGAATAAAGTTTTTTTGCCACTTATGTTTTCCCTTTGCTGTTGTTCAAATAAGTATTTGTTTTAGGGCTCCTAAGTTGATGATGTAATATAAACAGTGTTTTCATTTGAATGTTTACAGCATGCGTATATACAGCATAGTGTGTAACATGGACATAAGCTACCAATTTGGCCTATAAAAGGGAGGCAGCCTGCTTTACTTACATCCTTGTAGTGACTGTTTGGTTTGCTTTATTTGACTTAGTCATGTAAAAAGCTGTATTTATTTGCTTTTGCCATTTAAAGGCTGTTGACCAATGTTTGAAACAATATACTGAAACAGAAAACATAAGTGAGAAATATAACAGCCATATATATGTAGGAATTGGGTGGGACAGAATGCCCATCCAACCACATTTAGTTCAGTGTCTAGGGTCACTGAATGAAGAAACAAGAAGCTTTTGAACATGAAAGAAATTTATTTACAGTAAAGAAAAAGACATTTACAATTACGACAGGACTATTTACAATAGAGAAAAGAAAAAAGTAAAAAGAAATTACTTATAGATGCCGCTAAGAGTTTCATGGCGTTTCGTTTTCTAAAGATACATGATGGAAACAGAATGACATCCTCTCTCCTCGTCCCGCGAGCGAATGCGACCTTCTCTGGTCCACGTCTGGGAGCGAATGCGCAGTTCGCCTTTTCTCGAATTCTTACGTCACGCGTTTTGGACTTTGGTTCAGCCATATCTAGCGATACCCGTAGCGACATCTATTGCAACAAATTGGAAAATATTTAACAGCAAAACTAAATATTTAACAGCAATGGCCGCTGATTAAATCTCTACAACTCGGCCAATCCTGATAGAACGATGACCTCATCGTTGTTTACATACTGGCATTCAAGGCTGATATTAAATCAAAGTCGGCCAAACTGTTACAAAAAAAAACAAATCTAAAATTCGCTCTATATCAATTCTTAAGAAAAGGTACATAATATTAGCAGTAATAATTTGCTTATTAAATCACTGGAAAAACATCGAAAATATAAATACAAAAATTTAAAAGTTCACTACAAAATGAAAATATAATACACGGAGCATGAAAAAATGTGTATAATCATTGAATTAAAATTGTTAGAATATTAAAATATACATAAAAATGAAATATATAACACAATAAAATAGTTAATTAACTATCGCGCTGATTGCGTTTTATTCAGCCTGGTGAATAAAATTTCATCATATCAGCAGATGATGTGGTCATATGAGGACCTTCATGATCACCTACTTTCTCAACATCATACCAATCTCTCGGTTTTACTTTGACAATTTTATATGGTCCTAAAAACCAAGGTCTTAATTTAAGTCCAGTTTCCGAATTGAGTTCGTTGAATGGCTACCAAATTCCCTTTCTGATATAATGGGGCTTTCTTGCGCTTTCTGTCGTAGTTCTTCTTATTTTCGGCCTGTATATTCTGAATGTTTGCTTTTGCGTCTTCAGTAGCAGTAGATTTGACCGAATATAGTTTTCTATTTCCGCCTTCTTGCAGTAAAATGGCTCCATGCCCATGTTGACTTGCGTTCGTATGTAATTCTGTTTTTCCTCCTTGTTTTAACCATTCGTCGATTTGTTTATTCACTTCTTGTTTCTCAGGAAATGAGAGTCTTCTTGCAGGTTGGTTGACTGGAATGTCGTTCTTTAAAGCTATTCTAACGGATGCATTTGTCGCTTCAGTTTTTTCTGGCTTGTAACTGGAAATTAGCAGCGATGATTCTTTTCTTACTTCGGATTAGAAATGTGCTCTGTTTCGATTTCGTATTGTGGTCTTGCCTCGTATAGCTGCGCATGCATGGAAAATATTTTTACATCTTCTCTTTTTCGAAATTTGACGCCGCCTTTGGTGAAGTGAAGTGAGGCTTGTTTTAAAATGTCCGATCCAATAACTGCCTGATAATCTAAATAGGAAGTAGGTACCACATGCCATATCAGAGAATATTTTTGTCCATCTAATTCGATATCTTGCCGAAATGATCCTTTTGTTTTGACTTGTGACTTTCCCAAACCAGATAATGTAATCGTTTTCCTTAAAAGTTCTGAAGGCTTGATGATTTGTTCGCTGATATCTTCTCGAAGGAGTGTTACTGAACTACCAGTGTCGATTAATGCGTCGATAGTTTTGTTTCTTAAAGCTAATCTTCTTGTTCTCATTTTCTCTCGTGAAATTTCGGAGTAAGTTTGTACAAAAGGTGCTAAAGCCTTGCTATTTTTCGTAGTTTTTGGTCGTCGTGGACAATCTACACCATAATGTCCTGGTTTCTGGCAGTAGCAACATTTCACAGATCTCCATCGTTTATTTTCTTCGACGTATGCGTTCCTATTTTGCTGCAAGGGTCTCTTCTCGGACTTATTATTTTTCGTATTTTTGGATCGTCGTGGACATTCTACGCCATAATGTCCTAGTGTCTGGCAGTAACAATAATTCACAGGTCTAATTGGTTTATTTACCTTGACATATGAGATTCTGTTTGGCTCTAAGGGTCTCTTCTGGAACTTGTTATTTCTATCTTGGAAATTCGCTGGTTTTCGTGGATGATTCAGAAATTTATTTGCTTCTCTATTTTCTTCTTCCCTTCTGAAGAATGGATCTGATGATTTTGGTCTAAATGTCCTCCTGACATCGTCATATCGCTCGAATTTTTCTGCCAAATCAGTAGCTGAAGTTATGGATGACCACTCATCAAGAAAGTGATTCTGAAACTCTGGTGGTGCCTTCCGTTTCATCTGGTCCGCAATGATAAGTTCACGTAATTTTTCATAGGTGTCTATTTTCAGACCTGTTACCCATCCATCAAAGTAAGTTTGCAATTCGTGATAGAAATCTTGCCATGTTTTCTCGGGAGCTTTTTGATGTGAAACAAATAATTGTCGCAGTTTCTCCGGGGACAACTTGAATCTCTGTAACAGCAGTTTCTTCACATGGTCGTAATCGTTCGATTTTTCCTCAGGTTCTCGAGCAATTAAATGAGCAACTTCCAGAGGAATTAATCCTATTAGCTTCTGGACCCATTGAGTTTTCGGTAATAACGCTAAATTGACATGATGCTCAAATAATGTTAAATTTACACTTATGTCATCTTTCATGTTGAATCGGTGAAACATCTCTTGCGAAGTCTTACTAGTTACTGAAATATCTGCGGAGTTTTCATGACTAGGGATGACGAATATTTTCAGAACGGTTATTACGTCACCAATATCAGAAAGTCACAGATACCAGTGATCAATACTTTTCATAAAAGGGTGTGATTCAAATCACACCAAAGGTTGTGATTCAAATCACATCCTTACCATGATCGTATCGTATTGTTGATATTTCAACTACAGCTCTTGCAATCACAGTAGAAAGTTACAATCGATACGATCTGTCCAATAGAAGCTCTCAAACAAGAATTCTATTATTCATAGGGATAGGGAAAGTCCCTTACACAATGATGCCTTTCTTGGAACAGACCTCCCACAAATAGGGGTGGGGCGGGCAACGGAACCTATTGATCACATGTAGACACGTTTCTCCTTTCACAAAGAGTCGTAGTTCTGAGCTGTTCCGGTCTTATCGCAAGATAATGACTACTGGAAGCAATTGCGTGGCTGGTCTTATTGTACGAAAACAAGATTTCTTTCGCACTCAAGTCTCCGCAGAAAGATTTTTTTTAAAAACAAGTTTTTACTGGTATTCAACACTTTGAATAAATTTCATATTTGATATCCTTAAATAGATATAAACACCATAACCACTGTTAATACTGTATTTTTCTATATTTTCATGATTGCAACCATTTGATATTTGTATAATTAAATTTTCTGTGCATGAAAATACCTTTGTACGGAATGATAGCTCGTGTTTTTTTAAAGCTTTTTTTAAATTAAAAGAGATATTTTAAATAAATTGCTAATGATAAATTTTTCCTCGTGAATTTTTTAAAACATCTTGGTCAATACAGAAATTCATCCAAATGTGTGTGTGTATATATATATATATATATAATTTATAACAGAAAATCTAAATGCTGCAGTCACGTATATATCAATACTTTTGTTTATATAACATCAATTTTATCAATAAATTGATTTGATTTTTTTGTTAGGAATGTTAAAGAGACTGGTAACATTGTTAAAGTCTTTAACACCGCAAGCTCTCTTTTTTTAAAAAAGATTATCAAAGAAGATATATTTCTTAGATAAAACAATAGATTTATAAAATATTTTTTCTAAAAAAAGGAATTTCAAAGATTCTGTATTTATTTTATAATATTTTGAAGCATTTTTTTGTTGATTTGCAAATGAGAATATTCATTAAAGGATAAAACATGTGTGGATAAATGAGATAGATGTATCTTTTGTAAAGAGCAGCAGGAATTTTAATTCCATGTCTCTATGCACATTCTAATGCAAAATAATCCAGATAAATGCTTCAAAGATGCGTGGGCGATAAATTATTTTTCAATATTCAAAAATATAGCATTCATAATTATGCCTTGAAATAACAATCTGTTGTTTACTCGTATCAAATAAGGGATTATATATTACTTCACTCATATTTTGTTACTGATAGGGGTGTTACTTATGAAACGAGACTACAATTGCTCACAATGGGGCAGTAACAACCTTAAAATTTGCGGGCTCCAAACTGGAAAGCAATTTTTATCAGTACTTTATTATTATTATAATTAAAAGCAATCTAACAGTCTAATACTACCATTAATCTTTGCAATTAATGTAAAGATCAATGATAGTGTTTACCTCTCTACTTTCTCTTATGCATATGTTTATGCAGTGCAGCGTATCCGTATTTCTTTATACTTTAAATAGAATCAAGTATGTATGAAGCACGTCTTCCTATCCTTTTAGATTGGAGCGAAAATTGGATACGTGTTTGTAATAATGATGTCAAAGCAAAGCAATTTCATGTATCCTATTTTTAAATGATTAATCAAACTCTCATGAACAGACAGACTGACGGATAATCACTCCTTTTACAAATTATATTCAAAAAATTAATACAATTATATATTTTGATAAAATTGCAGGATATATTTAACTTATCTAGTTGCTTTTGTTTTTAGGTATCATGTTCACTTATAACCGATTCTGCAAATTTTTAGTGTATATTTAAAATTTTGACCATTAGATATGTCATCAATGATCACCAGCTCTCCGTACTTTTTTTTTTAAAAAATGTAGACATTATAAACTTACCGAAATTTATGGGGAATAAAATACTCTTGCATAATATCTTAAAAGAATTGTTTGTTCATTTTAGCTGCATTTGAATGTTTTTAAAAATACCAATTTCATTGAATGTGAATTTAAAGTGGTGGAAATAACCGAGAGAAAAAATTGCGATAAAATGTCGATTGTTTTAAGTTTTATTAAGACTTTAAAATCATTAGAAAAGTATACAACAAACATAAATTCTGGATAAATATATTTGATATGCATTTACATTGGTACAATTCATAAGGTTTTGAGTTGTATATTTCATTACTTGGAATCATTTAAAAACGAAAATGTAATTATTTTTCAATAGAGAATAATGATTATAAACAATATTGAATTCTGATAAAACAGCTATGAGATGTTTTAGGGCCTGGGTAATTAATATCTAAATAGACAATTATGAGCCTCTAATACATTTTTTTTAGCTGTCCAACCAATTTTCTGACTAATTTTTGCTAAAAACGCCTAGAAAAAGTTAAGAAAACAATTCTCCGTACAACGATTCGCAAAATGATGTTATCAACTGTCGGGGTTTGACTAAACAGAACAGTCGTCTCATTCTCTGTTCTTAGAATCCCTTAGACCTTGAAGTAGTGCACAATAAACGAAAGCGATAACATTTGGCTTGAATGAGCCTTAACTGTCCTACCCTTAGGGACTCTTGTCCCCTCGTAAATTTGAGGGAACGCAAAAATTCGCCTAACTCTTTTGCAGTGCTTCTCGTTTGGAAAACCGATGCGTTTTTATGACACAAGTCTCGCATCCCTGACTTCAGGTTTCACATGTAGAATGAAACCATCCAGATCTAAGATGGTAATGTGATTGAAAGAAATCTGTATGAATCTCAGGGCATCTACATAATTTTCAATAAAAAAAAAAGGCTCTCTTCAGCAGAATTTTTTAAATAATAAATTGGGCTATAATTTAATTTAACAACAAAAAAAGAGTATCATTTAAGATATTCCTGCCCTTCAAATATCCGGTTTACTCAGTGTCAATAAATGATTAATAAAAAAAATAGGAAAAAATAGATTGAAACAAAATATAATAAATAGAAAAAAAGTTTTTTTTTTTCATTTTTTTACTACAAAAAGCTACAAATCTTTTTTTATATCTTTAGCACAAAATAAATTAAACCATTCCCAAGAACTGCCATAAAAAGCACAAAATATCGAATTATTATTTTTTTTTTACTGGCAAATGTCTCATTGATCGGCTGAACGTTTTTCAAAGAGTTCAATCCTCCTGAATTTTGATACAATTAGTTGACGAAACTGCATATCAATGATTGATAACCGATTGCTGTCAAAAGAAAGTAATTGGTCTTGAAATCCTACAGAGAATATCTGCTGGAAACCTGAAATTGTCTCAGACCAATGATATATGTAAAGACGCTGTTATTGCAATAAAATTTACGTGATCTATCATTTTCGGTTTCACTTATAAGTTTAAATAGAGATGGAATTTTCAAGCTTATGAATTATTTCTATTACTTCGTACTGTTTATTCAAGAAATTCAAAATGAGTTTAAAAAAAAAATGAAATTTCTTTTACACAACAATGCACGGAAAAAAGTTTTGGAATTTTGCATAATAATTAATAAAAATTTTGGGAGATTAAAAACAAAATAATGGCTTTGAAATTCTTTTATAAGTTTGATTCATAAGACATTTGAAATTATTTTTTGTTTATGGAATACTTTGAAGTGTTAGAAATGATGCCTTCTTAAATGATATAGAAAAAGTAACTTTTTTAAATTAATTTTTCATATAGAATTAAAAAGTGAATTTTTGTATAAGAATTAAAATTTAAACTGTGAAAGCAGTAGAAAAGTATTATTTAAAGTAAAATTTTGTCCTACCACTTTCACCCTCCCCCCTTTTTTTTAAGTGTGTTAAATATGAAACAACGCAACGATTCAAAATGCTTGCTGATTGAAATCGGCGTGTGGATAAAAGGTTTGCGGAAAATCAGCTGATGATTTGAGCTTGGGAGGTCCGTCCTTTATTCACCCTTCCCCTGAGTTACTGGGCCCCTTACCATCTTTTATGACTCGACTTCCGGGAAAAAACACTATCTGAAAAAAAGGATCAATATCTTTCGTTTAAATAGGCAATTACTAAACACACGTGAAGACTTCAATATGTTTTTCCCACACCAATTTTTCTGATATATGCACGTTTATTTTGTTTTCGCCTTTTCAAGTTTTTGTTTTAAATAAAAAAAATTGTGACCAGAATAATCTTATTTTATTGTTAACCATATCTTAAATTGATAATTTTTTAAGAATGTGTTAAAAACCGCTGCAGATATATTCGATTAACAAATCTTGATTATGATTATTGTAGATTTAAATTTAAAATGTTTTTAAACTATAACTTAGATTACTTAATGTAAAAAAATAAATAACAATAAAGCTAAAACTTGAATAAAGCTAAAACTTGGTACTTGAATCATAGTCATCAATTGTCCCATTTAAATAATTTGCCTTAAAATAGGAAATAAACTCATTACTAATAATGCTACCTCTATCATTCCACCTGGCAGCAAATCAAATCGCTTTTTAATCAATTGCGGATTTATTTATTTCGTACTCATAGGCAATACACTGAATGAGACCACTTTTTTCTGATAAATTGGTCAATTATTTTTATATTTATTTTGTTTAAGTTGATTTTTTTATTTCATTAACTAAATAGAAATACATTTTTTTTATTGATTTATTATGACTCTAGATTTTCCGGATTCGCATCTGCACAACAGTATTGAGACAAATTTTTTAATTACATTTATTCACTATTCACTTGTATCCAAATCATTCCCCTTTGTATATCAGAAATATTTTCGATAATTTTTACTCAATATTTATATTATAGAAATATTATAATAGAAATAATAAGACTGACACATACGATAAATTGTTACTTATGCTAGTATTTTGTAAATTTTAGAATTTGTATTTTTTAGTAACTTATTATGAAACTAGAAAAATGAAATTCTTTAATTTGACCTGTTTGTGGCCTCTTCTCATCCTAGAGACACTAGGGTAGTGCCCCGCTTGACTTGTCGGAAATCTGCTACCAGTTTTAGTACTAGAACTGCAATTATAAGAATATTGGTGGGATATATCCCAAGATCAAATTTTTATTTCTGAGGGGCATTGCAGAATAAATTGGGCCCAACACTTTTTTTTACCTCTCCTTAGTGTTTGGAAAATAAAATAAAATAATATTATAATAGTCTAAATATAATATACTCAGATATTAGTATTTCTATAATATAAATATTGCGTTAATATTATCAAAAATATTTCTGATATACATAGGGGAATGATTTGGATACAAGTGAATAATGAATAAATTTAATAACTTAGAGAATCGAATAATATTAAATTTTCAAAGAAATTCTCATTTTATATATATATATATATATATATATAGTCATGTACTTAGAACCCTTACACCTGTTCTTTCCAATTTTCTCTCTGTTATAAAACCTAAAAATCAAACTTTAATCTAGAACAAAAAGCTATTAAACTTAACTAACTTAATGAAAACATGCTTCTAAAATATAGAAGAAGAAGAAATTGATTCTCTGACTTCAGAATTATTTTTTTCAAATGAAATATTTTTCAAAGTTTTTGTAAAATCTTAGAGAATTTTTATTTACTGTTTCACTGAAAACTTTAGAACACTACTATAAAAAACTGATATTCTAAATTAAAATCACAAGTAAATATTAACACCAATTCACAAGATTGAAGAGTGCTAATATATTTTTCTACATCAAATTATATCACAGAAAATAACAGTAGTGTTTAGAAATATAAAAATAAACATAAAAAAAATCTCAGCAAACTTTACAAATCTGAAAAATTAGAAAAAAACAGAAACCTGCTAGATCTTCACACCAACAACAGAAGAAGAATGATAAAATATTTGCAGCAATAATGAAATCGATTTAAAATTAATAAGAGCAACAGAAGCATATTTGTAAATAATATTTAAAAAAATTTTTGAAAATTTATTAAAGACATCTATTATTATATCAACTGCATCTTAGAAAGAAAAGTTTCTGGATTGTAAAACTGAGTAAAAATATTTTTTGTCCAATGATATTTAGAAAGAATTTAAGAAAATTTTCTCGGTAAAACATTAAAATCAAGCTTTGTTTTTAATTAAAATTTCTAAAAAAAATTGCTTTCATCCGTGCATTTCAACCTTCCAAAGTACAACTGTAACAAATTTTTTACTCAACAGTGTGTTCCGTAGAATAGCGTACTTACACAAACTTGTCATTTGCTTATAAGGAGATTAGTTAAAATAATGAAATATTTTTACTAATGATCACAATTATTTAGTACCCAAATCTAAATTAGATCGTACTGCGTTAAATTAAGCAACAAATTTTTCATTCTACAAAAATGTCAGTATTGGGGGAAATATTATGGTTATTATTATTATTTGTCATTACTTTGACAAGATAAAAGTAATTGGATATTATACTTTTTGTTTCCGAGAAAAACAATTAGAATTTGCAGATATCATGTTCTCAGTTAGATATTCCTCACTGTTTTATGATTCGACATAGGGAAGAGGTTTCAAATTTTAGCAGGGTTTCGGAGTAAGATTAAAGCGAACCAATGACTGAACTGATAGCTCGATATAAAAGATCCAACACTGGAAGAACTCAACAGACGTTTATTAAAATATTTACGGATACTTATGACAATCACAGAAACATACAAAAATGTTGTAGGGAGAACAACTTCGAATTCTACGTGATCCCCCCTAAAGAAATTCGACCGATAAAAGTGGTAATCAAGGGTCTTCATGTCCAGCATATGACTGAAGATATCCAAGAACAACTGGAGAGTTTGGGATTCGCAGTCAGTAAAGTCACTAGAATGACACAGGCGCGCACTAGAATACCGCTCCCACTTTATCTAGTAGAACTGAAACGCACTGAAAACGTTCAAAATATATACAAGGTAGATAAGTTAAGATACCTCAAAGTTACGGTAGAGGAGTACAGGGGCAGAAACTCTGTAGCTCAGTGCTACAGATGCAACGGATTTGGACACACAGCCGTAAATTGTGGCATGAAACCTCGTTGCATTAAATGCAATAAAGACCACGAAACTAGGTACTGCACGATCAAGGAAAGAACCGAAAATCCTAAATGCATAAATTGTAATGGAGTAGGGCATATCGCTGCTTATAAAGGATGCCCCGCATACCCAAAACTCAATCAAAAAACTAACAGAAACCAGAACCTAAATAATACACCCAGAAACTTTGCTGCCAATCAATCCATCATCAAATCAAACCTAAGTTTCGCGCAACTCTTTCCTACCGACCAAGGTCAACAGATGGCGCCACTAGCCAGTAACACTAGAGAACCTAGACCAGCTGTCAATCAAACTAACCAAAACAAACAAACTTGGAAACCGTTTGACTCAGCACATGCTGATGGCAAAGAGGTAGTAGCCATGCTGGAGGTTATTCTACAAATCAGGGAATTATTTAAACAAATACCAGAGATATTTACAATGGCAAACGAACTTAAACAAGCCAACACTCTCGCAGATAAATTGCAGGTACTGCTCAAAATATTTGTCACACCAGATTGTACCTCCACTGTTTAATTCAACTTGAACGCGCTTCGTTTTACTTACTGGAACGCAAATGGGATCAGGCTAAAAACTATTGAGCTTAAACTGTTTATTAATAAGCATAGCCCCGATATTATCTTATTGCAGGAAACACACCTGAGACCAGGGCAAAAAATTTATATTCCGAACTACACGGCATACTACAACTATAGAGAAAACCAAAACCCAGCCAGAGCTAGTGGAGGAACTGCAATACTTATTAAAAATAACCTTCCCCATCACCAGATTACTCCGCCAACCTTGCACTACATTGAAGCCACTATGATTGCAGTCACCCCCAAAAATAGTGACCCCATTAATATTGTCTCTGTATACATACCGCCCAGCTCAGATCGCATCATGTTCACAATGGACATAGAAACCATTATGCAACTTGGACCTAATATGATCATGTGTGGGGATTTTAATGCCCACCACACCACATGGAATTGTAATAATAATACACACCGAGGAGATACCTTGCGCCACTTCGCAGATAATGCCGGCCTAGAAATTATTCACCCCGATGAACCAACGCGTTATGATAATTTCACCACCTCCACAATAGACCTAGCATTAATCAAAAATTTTTACTTCCCCTACGAAATTAAATCAATCCCCGAAATGAGCTCTGACCATAACCCGGTCGCTCTAAACTTCTATTTTAAATACTCCATTCCTAACATTAACGCTAAATATAAAACTAATTGGAATAACTTTAGAAATGAACTTTCGCGCACTATCTTTAAACTAAAATACCTTAAATCAGAAATGGATATCGATAACCTCACCGAGGACATTGAAAATAAGATTAATTTAGCCAAAACTCGTAGCTCTACACTATTAAAACCAAAACAATACTATATCGACCCGCAAATTAAAATACTCAATAGAGAACGTAATTATATCAGAAAAATGTACCAGATCAATAGAAACCCTGTCTTAAAATCTCAACTAAATAAGATAAATAAGAATATCCGCAAATTAGAAGAAAAAATCAAAAATGAAGAGCTTACAAATAAACTAATTAATGTCAACAATGAAAATGGAGATATCTGGGACTTCGTGAAACCGTTTAAAAAGAAAAGCTTCAACATTCCGACCCTTAATGGTCCGGCCAGTATCGCACAATCAGACCTGGAAAAAGCAAACTGCCTGGCAGAAAGCCTGGAGACTCAATTTAATAATAATGACCTAACACATAAAATAACTGAATCCATGGTCGAAGAATCTATTACTAATTTCCACAACACACAGATGGCGCCACCACTGCCCCAAGACCTGTCGATCAAACCATCTGAAATCATTTCGGAAATTAAAAAGCTCAAAATCTCTAAGGCCCCAGGATACGACAACATCTCTAATAAAATGGTTAAAACACTCCCACTCAATGTAATTTTAATTTTCACTTATTTAATTGAAAGAATTTTGGAAGTTGGACACTTCCCCACAAGATGGAAGACGGCCACAGTGGTCCCGATTCACAAGCCAGGAAAGGACCCCACTAATCCTTCCAGCTACAGACCAATTTCTTTATTATCCACTCTTAGCAAAATTGCCGAAAGCGTAATCCTCAAAAGACTTAACAGCCATCTAAATCAAAACAACATTTTGTGTCCGGAGCAATTCGGCTTTAGGCCTGGCCTCTCCACGACACATCAACTCTACAGAGTAGTTGAATTTATCTCGGAAGGATTTAATAACAAACAAAAAACAGGAGCCGTCTTCCTTGACATCCAAAAGGCATTTGATCGTGTTTGGATAGATGGACTTATTTTTAAATTGATTAAGTATCAGATTCCAGGCTATCTGATTAAAATCCTTGAGTCCTATCTAACTAACCGCACTTTCCAAGTCAGATGTAAACACGAACTCTCTACCATTAAAAACATTAGAGCAGGTGTGCCACAAGGATCCAAAATTGGACCGGTGCTATTCTCGCTCTACATCAACGATATGCCCAAACAAGTTAACACTATGATGTGCTTGTATGCGGACGACACGGCAATACTGGCCAAGAATAAAAACACCAACTATCTACATATCGCGCTCAATAAACACCTTCAAAAACTGGAGGATTGGTTTCTACAATGGAAAATAGAAATCAATGCCTCCAAAACCGAAGCCGTCATGTTTCACTGGTCCCAAAATCAACAAACTTTCCCAAAATTAAAATTAAAAGGTAAACTCATCCCATGGTCTCAGGAAGCCAAATATTTAGGAGTCATTTTAGACCGCAAATTAACTTGGAAAAAACATTTTAACTACATCAGGGACAAGTTCCGAGCCCAGTCGCGTAAATTTTTCCCCCTTATTGGCCGGAACTCAAAGATGAATAGGGACATGAAAATGCTTATTTTTACAGCCTACTTGCGTCCAGTACTTACTTATGCATGCCCCGTCTGGGGTTATGCTGCAAAAAGTAATTTAAAAATAATAGAACAACAGCACAACCAGGTCCTCAGACACATCTGTAAAGCCAGACAGGTCATGAGAACCGATGATCTTTGCAAAGCACTAAACTATAATACCTTCATTCAAACAATCAAAAAACTTGCAACTAAATTTTTCAATAGCTTAAATAATAATGAAAACGAAGCGCTCGCGCAAATTAGCCTCTACACCCCTAATCGTAAAAGAAAAAGACCCCGAAATCTGCTTCTCGACTAAGTTTCAACACAAAATTTTCCAAAGTCCAAAATCGGGCACTTTAACAGCCTAGAACCTGATTGCTGATTCGCTCTTGCAGAACAATTGATTTAGAGCAGCCTAAACTCCTCAACTCCGCAAGCTACTCGCTCTCGACGGCCTCACTGTAAACAGAGTCTAACGACCAATCGCTAACGATCTTTCGCCGACCATTCCCATTGGCTCAGACCCTGCTCTCCCACTCCTCACTCACCTGCTACCATACCCAGAGCTGTGGAAACCTTCAGTACTGCTTCGAACTTCGCCCGTATAACAACAGACCAGGGCATTCTCGACGTCAGGCTCTCATCTGTCATGCAACTGGGGATAGCCCTGCTACGCAGGGCGGGTACCCCGTTTAAACCCACATTCCGGAACTCAACAGACGAGAGGGATTTTGAAATATTTGCTTATACCGTCTTTATCCGAGTTCGTTCGCAAATTGATTTTATTTTCAGTTTTAAGTTTATTTCCATCCCGTTTTTTGTGCTATTTAATTTAATTATTAGGGAATTATTCTGATATTATTTGGTTTTATCAAGATATATTCGATTTATTTTATTGTAAAGTTTCTTTCGGATTAACACAAGAAGAGCACTTTTCTAAAGCATTTATCACATCTATTTGGATTAGTGATGGGAAATCTCGTTCATTTGAAAGATTCGGTTCAAAGTCGTTCGTTCACCAACTTGACCCGTTCGTTCAAGGTCGTTCGCGAACGACCGATTAGGACTTTTTGAATGAAAGAGTTAGGCTCTTTCGTTCGCGAACGAATGAGTAGGCTCTTTCGTTCGCGAACGAATGAGTTAGGCTCTTTCGTTCGCGAATGAATGATCTAGACTCTTTCGTTCGTGAACGAACTGATACATTGCTTTCGACTCACTGCGTCATCATGGGACAAACCGGAAATTTCCGGTTGTATTGAGTGTCAAAGGAAGGCAACTTCTACCTGTACTTTTTGACGCATGCGCTGTTACTTAGCCATATGTAGTTCGTTCCGAGAAGATGGTATGCACAAAACAGAGAATGGGGGAATGATAACTAATGATTCTCTTCCCCTCTCACAGAATAAAGACACAGGCTTTGTACTTTTGATCATTTCACAGTTATTGTACTGCTTGAGATTACACAGTTATTTAATGATTTTTAATGCTTTTTTAGAAGCGTTTCTTAGATCAGTTTTTATTTTATATTTTATTATGAAATATAAGATTGGTTATTTTGACAGTATGGAGTTTTCAATTACGTTTAAATAATTCCTTAAAAATCTAAGCTCACCACTGTTTACTAAGTATAAAAGTATTTCGTTTTTCGAGATTTTACATCATTATAACATTTTTCAATAAATTTTAAAGTAACATTATAAATTAGCATTTTGTCATAATTTTAATTATTCAGCTTTTATTTTTAAATTTTATTTACTTTTATTTCCTGGAATATATGCCAATAGTCTTGTCTACTTAATAAAGAGCAGGATTCACTTAGACCATGAGTTTTTGGGATATTGATATTCCTATTGTTTTATACTTGCACAAATTTGATTGGATTTTTATTGTTTCAGAGCTATACTATTGCATTTATTCCTATAATAATAATAATAAACAATAAATAAACAAAAGTTTTTTTCTATATTGTCGTAATGCGCGTATGTATAGATGCAATATCTGAATTAATTTTAAAAATACTACCGAAAAATATACTTCAAACTTTTTGAAAATTTATTTAATTAGCGGAAAAAGTTGTACTTCAATACAATTCAAAAGACTGGGAAGTAAACGCACATATATTTAATTTTAAAAAAGATGCAAAAAGGGGTTTTGTGCAGTTTAATGCAGCAAATTCTTAAATTAGCACCCTTCAACTCAAGAAATAACCACGAGCCCAAACTGTTAGTTATAGTTTCAATGTCAGTCAGTCATCTAGAGAATTTTGAATATTGCATACAGGGATTTGATACCGTATGCACAGGCCGGTCCAGATAATCAAATAGACGTCTGAAGAAAAAAAAAATGGATTTTTTTTATTCAGGGGAAATTAAGTTTTTACTTTCATTCCATTTTTGAAAGCTGTGCATTAGGGCTTATTCAAATTAAAATCAAGAATTTTTTAGATTTAAAAACATTATTTCCAAGTGTTTTTTTTTTCATGCTTTCAAATTTGAACTACAAATTTGTGTGTTTTTACTGTTGTTGTTGTTGTTATCGGTCACTGACTATCACTGATACACCAAAAGCTCTGACAAACTTTGAATTTATGCTTAAAAAATTTAATTAAAATTTTTCAAAAATTAATTATTTAATTTTAATTTATTTTTAATTTAATTTTTTTTTTATATCCGAGACACTGAAATCAAGTTTTTTGAAGATGAACCGTATTTAAAAGTTTTGTATGTAAATTTTTATAACATTTAATATTAAAACAAATTGCTTGTATAAAGGCTAAGTTAAAAAAAACACATAGGTTTTAGATGTTTGGATAGGAAGATAGTGATGTTGCATTATTTAATGAGCCAGACAAAGCTTATTCCATGTCTGCATGTTCAGCCCATAATCATGATGTAGTTAAAATAGTACAGTATAAGAGAAAAACCATTTTTTTCCTTTTTTATTTAAACATTTATTTTATATCTGTAGCCTATATTACAATTAATGAACGTTTTCTTTCTTGGTCAGCATCAAAAATTAAACAAGACATTTTGCAATTTACGAGAGCAGTGTAATTAATGTCTTGAGTTCTATATAAAAAAAATCTCTAATCGAGAGATTTTCTTTTCAGAAATGAAGATAAAACAACATTGAAATAAGGAGATTCATTTGAAAGAAGTAGTAGCTTAATAAGATAAATATTAAATATTATTACCCCTCATTATTTGTCCTTAGATGCTAATTCGTTCATCTTCTCCTTTGTGTAGTAATAGACAAGATATAATTAGTATTTTTTTTTAAATAAATAATTTATTATGATAGCAATGCTCGTCATTTAAGCAAAATTTATTTCTTATTTTTAAAGGTAAGAATAAAAGAGCATACGAAAAAAAAAAGAAGAGTAAAATAAAATATTCGACGTAATTCATTTTATGACAATAATTGTAGCATAAATAATTTATGAAATATTTTTTAAAAAGTATTATTATTAAAACAAAAAGTAAAATTTAGTATCATATCAGCAAAGTCGTAAATGATTCCTAAATCTTTTACTATTAAAACTCCCTGAAATCTCTAGTATAAAAAAAATTGCATGCCGCCCCCCCCCCTCTCGAAAAAAAATATCACACTTTCTAATTCTACGAGTTCAACACTTTTACCTCCCCTGAAGCTTTCCTTTTTGCTAGACGAGTATCCAAAATTTGTAGTGATAAAAGAGCCAAACACCATGTAATCAGCTCAAGGTCAACTACCAGTCTTCCTAAGTGATAATGTCCCCCCCCCCAGCTTTCACATTCTTTTGCGGACATAACCACAAACATCTGTCTTCTTATCTCTATGCGGTTCAAGCATGAAATTAGCAAGTTCCATATCGTCGGTCGCGAACGAAAATAGCCAGGTCCACACAGTTAATGAACTGGAATAGCCGGGTCCACACAGTCGGTCGCGAACGAAAATAGCCAGGTCCGCACAGTAATTGAACTGGAATAGCCGGGTCCGCACAGTAATTGAACTGGAATAGCCGGGTCCACACAGTCGTTCGCGAACGGTAATAGCCAGGTCCACACAGCTAAAAACGGGAATAGCCGGGTCCACACAGCCATTTTCGAACGAACGACTTATTCAGAAGATAGCGATCCGATTCAGTTCGTTCACTTAGATGACCCGTTCGTTTCGACCCGTTCGTTCGCGAACGACCCACCTCTAATTTGGATTCCAAAGGCGATAGATAATTATACAGGCGATAGAATAGATACATTCTTTTAATGACAATGCAGTAGTAATTTTAAGCCATAGATAAATTGTGGAAAAAAAAATCAAATCCTAAGTCCTTCAAGGGTAATCTTACAGAATAGTGCAGCATAAAAAAAATTATTAATGAAAAAAACAATGAATAGTTTTAATACGTTAAAAATCTAGAGATTATGAGAAGCAAACATAGTATTCGCAACATTTTAATGAATACTGTGAAGAAATGTGGTATAATAAAAATTAATATAAATACAGAGTAATTTATGAAGATTTTAATTCATTAATGGTTATAAATAATTCAAATAATAACATTTTTTCAATACTATGAAATCAAATCAGTTCTACTTATTCTTAAAAAAGCACACACACACAGACAATTATAACAGGGAAATAAATAAATTAACTCCTACTAAATATATATACATATTTTTTACTGCTTCAAGGATTAAACATTTCTCCCTAAATTCGAGAAATAATTTTACAATTCAATATAATAAAAATGTATTAATAGAATAATATGTAATATAATGTATAAATATGTAATAATAGAAATCGAAAAAAAAAGAAAAAGATCTATTATTCTCACAAAGCGAAAATTCGACGGTGTCCTGACACTCTTTTCGGATTGCTGGGAATTAACATTCTTGCTAGGTGGAAAATCCGCTGATGGGGGAAGAGCTTAAAGGTAGTAAATTTGTTTGTGATACTTAAACAATGTATAAAAGGGAAAAAATTCAATTTTAAAAGAATTGCATTCCAGAGCAATGCATAAACATATTAGGTTATATATATATATATATATATATATATATA
>JAPMOQ010036260.1:0-75701 GCA_026543055.1 Argiope trifasciata
CTTGTAAAAACTATACGCACACACACACACACACTATATATATATATTAGTTGGCGAAAAAACGGAATAACCATACTTTTATCATACATATACAATTAATGCAAATAAAATCATATATATATAATTAACGCAACAGTGATTTTAGCACAAGAATCTTAGAATTCATTTATTTAAAATATTTATGAATATTTAATAATTAAAACTATTACTTCAGATCAAACTGGTTAATATTTCATAAAAATATATTTTGTACGCTTTATGCTTTTAAATCATTAAGAAGATTCGGAAACTTTAAGCTCTTTGACAAATATTCTCGAAATCCATTAAGCTCTGCCATTCGAAATAAACGAAGTCATTCTACGTATTCTATTGGATAAATCATAGTGATTTTTTCAATGAAGAAGCACAGAACTGGTATTAAAAGAAATAAAGTTCTGAATCATTCATTAAAAATTAAAGTTATCTTTATAATTTAATAATGATGGGATTCCACTTTATTTCTAGAATTTAAATCATGTATTTTTTATGATTTTCAAAGATTGCTGTAATTTAATTAATACGAGCATCTTCTTAACCATTTTCCACTTTCATGATATAAAAAATGTATTTAACTTGGGAAAAAGTCCAGTTGTTGAATTCCTATAATTTAATGCTTATTCTAAAACGATAGGAAATACCAATTAAACAGTTGGTGCTGAAAAGTTAGCACTTTAACCTTCAAAATCTCCTTTATTTTTGAAAGTTCCCATTTTGTAAACATTATTTCAAAAGTATTCTTTCAATTCTAATGAGAATATCCTGAAACTATTTATACAACTTTCAACTTCAACGTAGCGGCGACATTTTTTTTTTTCTTTTTGTGCTTCTTTTCGTTTAGATCCCGATATTCATCTCTGCCTGGAGTTAAATAGCAAGTATCTCCTGGAACACACTTGCCATCCACCTCCCCTGAGTCAATGATTTTGATATTAAAAGCAGCTAACTGAATTAAAATTCTTTCCTAAAGTTTTCCGGGAATTCCCGGACTCTGGAGAGTTTGGCGAGATTATTGGATAATGTCGCCATTAAGCGTAAAGTAATTTATAATGCATCGTTGGTTCACATAACTAAAGTATCTTCTTCATGGATGAAAATTATGAGATTTTTGGCCAAATTTACACACCACTCTTCAAGCAGCGAGAAATTATTCATTGATGCAGCTTTCTCATTAGCAGGCGAGTATTAATTTTCAAGAAAGTATGTGGGGGAGCTTTGAACACTTAACAGTAATTTATGACCCCCTGATCGATAAGTAATATCCTTCCCAAACAGAATAGGGATACTATTGGGAGTATGTATACGTTCTTTGGGTTTTAAAATGGCACATTTTTAATATATTTTTTACAAATTACAATTTAGGTTGATATTGAAATTGGGTTTTTCAAGCAAGTAAAATGTTGTTTGTTTATTCAAAAAACTTCTATTCTCAAAATATTGTCAAAGATTTCATGAAATGAAAATGATTTCGGAAAAATTGAGATTCATATACTTCAATTCAAAAACAAAGCAGGATTTAATAATTCATCTTTCAGCCAATACCATCTTAAAATATTGTTAATTCAGAATTCATTATGATTAAACAATTTAAATTATCATCGCTGCAATTCATTATATAATAATTTTGACTTGATTGAATGAGTAGTGGTATCTTACATCTTGGCAATGCATCCGTATCAAAAGAAAAATAAATCTTCAAGCCTAAAGCAGAATATTTTATTATATAATCCACAACCAGCCCTAACTTCAATATAAGCAATTGTAAAATATAATTCATTTTGTCCCAAAGTTAACACGATTTGAATTTGCCAACATTCCTACAGTAAACTGTTGGCAACCTCATTAAATAACATCCAACAATAGATTTTTCAAAGTTAGTAAAAATGAATTGTTACACGATAGCACATGTGTTCACTGTAGAACAATATAACAAAAATAAAGATAATCTGGCTGCCACAGTTCAAAAATTTGTGAATTGTCCCCCTAGATTGTGTGATTTAACACCTCTGAATTTCTTTCTCTGGGGTTATTCGAAGTCAAATCTTTAGCCAATAAGTCGACAAGTACTCGTGTATTGAAAAGGATATTCAATACTGCATCATAGAAATTCAGCCACATTTATGCAAAATGGTCATAGAAAATTTCTACTAGAAAGTGCATATGAGACAGTAAAGTCATACAGGCCGTTTGTCCCATGTGACATTACATACATTATCCTAAGCTATGTACTTTAACATTCAATAAAAATTTAAAGAATAAACTTGTGTTTTATTTAATTTATATCTTTTGTTAACACGTTGTTCTATATCGTGTAACGCTCAGTTTTACTAACTTTTACTAACCCTGAATTATAAACTATCAAATGCTTTTTTATTGGGGTTGACAATATTTTACTGCACTTTTAGATGCAAGTTTAAATCTGGAGTTAATTTTGGGACACTCTTTATTGGTCTTCCGGTAATAAGGATAAATATCTCATTAACATATATGAGGAAAATATTTATCAAAACATGAGATGGAAACAAGCCAGTCGGAATTATTATCACAGGCACGTTGTACATGATGTCACATGCTAAACTATTTTAATGGATAACTGTTATATGGTCCTATATATACCAATTTACTTATCCAAACAATTATATTTGTCTCTGCAAGGCACTGTCCTAAATTATTGAACGCAATATTATAAATAATGCACTTAGCAATTATTTTTTGCTTCAGATGTATCAAGAGTAAACATTTGAAAAAGAAATGATTCCCTTATGTAAAAAAAAAAAAATAATATTCTTTTTATATTGAGAAAATTTCATTACAAGGAATGAAGGTGAGTTTATTTATAATGTTGCCCCAGTTTTAAATTATATGAAAATTAATTTGGATTAATCACTTATACTCAATTTGGGTCAAATGATGAGTACAGCATCTTGTATAGTAAATAGCCCGCATTTACAAATTTTAACACCATATAAACTGGAGGTAGTTTATTCTAAACATTAACCGAAATATGTGTCAGTTCCACTGAAAGGGATTATATTTTGTTAATTGAATCTGGAACTTAAATATCTAGAAAATAAGGCTTTGCCCCAAGACACTGAAATCATGATGTAATTTATAAAATTCCTTTCTAATAATAAGCGTAACTCATAATACAAAAAAAGATATTTGATTGAGATTACGCTCATTTGAACCAAATCACCAACATATCAATGGAAATTATTAATAAGAATTTAGCTGCTTGGCAGGAGAAAGGTTTATGTTTCCAAAAGATACTTAAAAGCCTTCAATCAGAAAAGAAACACACTACCGTTCTTCCATCAATTCTGAAATTCTTCTTCAGCAATCCTGTGCAAGTTTTGCGCATACGTCAAGATATTATTCACCAAAAATGGAATGAGAGGAAGGATTAAAAGTGATGTTCACATTTAGCAACAGTTTTTTTAAATAGATTTCTCATTTAGTAATGAGATCATTTACTAATTAGGATACGTAACAGATCTTCTTACTCCTCCATTAGATAAATACAATTATTGAAAAGTGCTAATCTCGGGAATTTGCAACAAGTAGTATATCGTTGGAATATATCGGAAATATCAGCTTAAATCTTTCGATTATTTCCTCCTAGTTCGCACTGACTCTATTATATATTGACCTGCTAGTAAGGTCTCGATTTTGGACTCGAAAGATTTCAGGCTGCAGACTTCTTACAGACTGTTACAGACCCACTCCCAATGGAGAAGCTCTATATAAGTGGGTTTCTTGCCCCCTCCTTAGGTTAAATGCCCTCTTCCCGGTGTGGTGCAGAAATTTGGAGATAAAATGCCAGCGCAGGAGTCTGTCTTAGGTAATGGTTTGCATTTCTATATACTGTTCATAATTGCATATTTATCATCTGTATAAGATTCACAATTTAAAAAACGGGTTTCAAAATAATCTTATGTTACTCAAAACCGAAAAATTTATATAACTAAGATATTATTTTAATATAAAATCATTTATATTGGAAAATTAAATATTGTCAGTAGATTACTAAAATGTAAGTAACTTCCTGAATTTCAAATCCTATTTTTTATAATTATATGTATAAGCATGCAAATTCACATAATAATATTCAAGAAATTTATAGGATTCATTTCTATAGTAAAAACCCTTTTACTTACAAATGATATTAATTCATTGGCTCTAATAATACTAAGAAATTTAATGTATTTACCCAATTCTCTTAAACACTACTTGGAAAATTTAATACTTTCAAACTAGTACTGGAAACTGGAATTACTGCTGGCGTAACGAATTGTGTGTACTAGTGTTATGTCTGAATTGTGTGCGTAAACAACATGCCTGGTATGCAATAATAAATATAAATGTGGTAGTCGTTTAAATTGTATAGTAGGCGCTACAGCGTCTAATTTAGTTATGAAACCTGAAATGATACCCTATTATTCACTGTGCTGTGCAATTCAGAATCATGAATATAAATTAGTTTAGTAGGAAATAATATACAGTGCAGAATTCTCTGAAACATCTAATAATTATCTAGACGTAGTTTTCTCAAAGGATTGCGGTACATTTTGCACTGAATAATTATTAATTTGTTTATTCATTAATCAACAAATAATTACTATGATAGCCATTATTATTGTGTTTATTATTTGAAGTATGTTTGTATGTTTTTATTGTTTTATGAATGCCTTTATAAATACTGTTTAAATATATGCAGAGTTCTTCAGCTTATAACGCACACATTTCTGGATGGAATTTCAAAACAGAATGATTTAGTTTCAGGTTTACATAATATACTTTTATCTGAATTAAGGCGACACGGTATCATCGATTTTTTTTTTTAATTTTAATATTTGAAATTAGATTTTAAGTGTATCTTATCTTAAATAGCATTCCATAGCTGTCCACAAAAAAGAATTTGAATTATTTCAACAGTTTTTGAAAAATTTAAATTTTTTTAAAACCCTAAAACTTTTTTAAATATTTCACAATTTTTTTTCCATGTAGTTAGTTATATATTACATAAAAGTTACTATTTAATTTATCCTCCTGATAATGATTATTTAATTATAAATATTTTCATTGTTAAACATAGAAAAAATATGAAAAATACACATATTTTGAGTTTGAAAACTTAAAAAAAATAACTATGCATCTGAGAACAAATTCCATGGTAATTTTTATAAAACTTGTATTTAGGAACATTCACAAAAAATTTCACATCTCTACATCAATTTTTTAAAAAGCCTTAGGCTTTCAAAGAATAGCACGTAAACAAAATTACATTAGGGAGAAAAACGAATTTAAAGATTCCAAATTGTAATAACTTGATATGAAATTTATAGAATAGCCTGAAATTTCTACAAAATGTATATTTATTTATTCTTAACTGTATTATATAGACATATTTAGAGAAGTCGGCTTTATCAAATGAGACAAAAAAAATTCGATATTTTCATGATTTTTCATCAGAATGCCTTAAAAATTTGTAAATGGGGTGATAGCGTATTTTCTCGTTGTCTAATACCAATTAAGACAGTGAAATGAATTATTTGATATGCTTTTAACTGCATATGGACTCATAGAAATATGTTCCCCTTTAACCAATAAAAGTGTGTTGTTGCTTCTAATGGCGCTAGTCAGTGAAAAGCCTGCTGACTAAATAGCCATTGCGATTTAATCCGAATTTTTTGAGTTTCATTTTTTCGGTTGCGCCATCTAGGACCAAGAGCATGAGTTAGCTCCCCACGCTCCACAACTCTTTTTACGAGGCCGACTTCATTCGTACTTTTTCACCGTTTATAATTTAAATATAAAAGTTCGTACATCTGGGTAAGAAATTTTTTTACATTACATAAAAATGTGTACATCTGGGTAAGAGAATTTTTAAATTGTAGAATTTCTACTGAATGCATTTTTATTATAATTTTATTACATCTGAAATTACATAATTTGAAAGGAACTAAGTATCTTTCATTGATAAAGAAAATGCTTGCTTAAAAATTTGTTCTTATGTTTAAAGATAAATCTTACTTTTTAAAGACATTTTTAGATTTTATTTTTTACTCTAAATGTCGATGGAGTATAATCTCTGCTATGAAACAGGAGATTATAAGACAGGAAATATTGATTCCTTTACAGATGCTTTTATTTATGTATCTCATGCATATTTGATTGATATATCATTATATCGTTCTTGCATCTTGAAAATTTAGTCTTATAAGATTTGGTACTTTAATACCCTTAACTAGGAAGTTGAAAAGGGAGAACTTAACTGGGAGATGCGGTCTATGATACCATATTTTCTTTGTACTCAAAATTTTCTAATGAAAGTATTAATATGAAAATGATCCAATATATTCTTCAGATATTTTTCTTGATATATAAAATATGTCTTAGATGCTTTTCAAAATATTTTATTAAATAAAGTATATATTTTTAAACATATATTTTCCGCTCAAATTGCCCGTCGCAATAAATAATTTTCTTAAAAAATATATTACTTTTTATTTTTAAAGCATATTTATTTTTCCAACAAACAAAGATATATAGAAAACACTACAACGAAAAATTCAATAATTATATATAAAAATTTTAAAAATGACAATGGGTGAAATTGACCCCTTTTTTTATGGGTGTCATTTCCCTGCAGAAACTTGGGAACATTCGTAACACTGTTTTCCAGGGATTTTAAACATATAAGCTATATACTGGTATGAAAATCAGCTTGTAAATTCTGTAGATATTTCTCTTGGTATATTAATATGTTTTAAACATTTTTCAAAATGCATTATCATTAGAAAAATAAGTTATATATTTTAACACGTGTTTCAGAATCAGTCAAATGGGAACTTCCTTTGAAAATACCTTCCATAAAATTATCTTCGTCTTATATCTATGCTTCATAAGGGAATAAGTAGGGTAGATGACTTTTTATGGATTAAGTTTTAGAGCCATCTGCTAAGCCTTGTATAATATTGAAACACTAAAATGGAGATGAGGTTTCATAGACGTTTCACAAAGAATTGAAAGGTTGAAAAAGTGCCCGTGTAGTGAAGGTCACGAAACATGAAGTTACAGTGTCAATCTATTCGATTGAGCTAAAATTAGAACATGATTGACTGAAAGTCCGTCTTTAGCGCCCTCAGATACCATACTTTTCTAGTTCAGAGTTAATGTCTTGGCTTCAAGAAGTGAAAATTCAATGCTTCGAAATTCTATTTCATTGAAAATTCATCTTTTCTGAGCTGATCCTCTTAAATATGTAGCCTTGGTTTGAACCATGGGCGCGGTACTGAAATTTCAAGAAAAAGAGTCATATCTGGTGTCATTTTTGTCTTTCGACCTGGGTACTAAATTACAAAAATCCATCCTAATACAGCCCTTATATTTTTTACAATTAAGGCGTTCATATAGCTAAAACTAAGTTAATGTTTGAGGCTTCAAAGAAGGTCCAAATGTCTTCACCATCAAATGGTCAAGGTCCAAAACAATTCTGTTATTACTTTAAAACGAAATATTAATGTAAAAAATTAAATATTACTACATTTACTGTACCGTTGCTACTTTTACTTTTTTATGTACATCACTTAATTGAATAATTTCATTTGTAATAAAGGAATGTGTTTCCGCAAAATAGCCCTCTTTTGCTTTCATTTTTACGAATTTCTGGAAAGGTTGTGAATTATAGGGGGAATGCATAATAAAAATGAACAAGTTCAGTTCTGTTATATTAACGTCCCGTTTAAAGCAACACGAGGGCTATTTTGGGACGGACCTCGTAATTTTGAACCACGGTCAGATGACGAGGACGACAACTGAAGTGGCACCCCCCTCTCCACACCACACCACACCAGCGGGAGGACTTTGGCGTGACAGATTTAACGTGCAAGAGACCCCCTCACACGACGGATCTTCGGTGGAATCGAGTCTCGAACCTGAAACCCTCCGGTTCCGAAGCCGAGACCTTACCACCAGGCCACCGCGGCCCATAAAAATGAACAAAGCGGCATAACAATTCCAAAATAATACGAATTACGTATTTTTATCAATATTTTAATAGTAAAATATTTTGTTGAATATACTGTTAAGATCACGTTCCATAAAGTATTTTAAATAAAATTTTTAGCGATCAGTAATCCCGTTAACCAACTAGGCGTCAAAGGTGGCAAATATGAATAATATAATAAATAAAACTATTTCCCCTGAGCGCTATTTAAAAATTTAATTTATGTTGATTAAAAAAATTGCACCGGTGAATTTAATTTTAATTTCAATATCACCAAACTCTCATCACCAAATTCTTACCAGATCACATCTATAAACATAAAGTTATTAGAACCCGATGTCGAGCTAAAATTACAAGCTCTGTCCCAAAATTACCCTTAATGTTGTTTCCACACACTACATTAATAAAACTAAATTAAAGACGAATGCGTACCTTTGCTCTAACATTTCTATGCGGAGTAGTCTACCATAAGATCTTAGAAAGTCAGATTTTACTAGTCGAAACTTGCAGTACATGCAACTGCATCTGTACGTTCCCACTTAACGGCTTTCACACTATGCTGATAATGTTGATTCCGGAGAGTTCTAATTCTGGCAAGAAAGCTCTCCTCTTCCCGATTTTCCCGCCCGATGATTTAATTCAGCTGCAACCATCTTGGAGAAAAGGTGCGACGAAGTGACGAATAGATGTGTCAGAAAATACTTTTGTTCAAATGTGGAAAAGACTGCTCTTCTATTAGGCACTCGGAGCCCCTTAATGGAGTTCGCCATCCCTTTTGTGAGAATTCTCGCTCCCCCCTTTTTCCAACTGTGGGGGATCTCTTCTTGCTAAGTATAATCCATTTGGGCTGGTTTTGCTTTCAATGAATCAGCCGCCTTACGGACTGTGAAAAATTGGAGTAAATACGATGAAAAAGATGAGAATGATGCTTTTCGGTGGGTTTTTTGGAGGCGGGGGGAAAAAGTTTAGATACCATTCTTAGTATTTACAGTGGTTTTATTTTTGTTTAGTACTTCTTTTTGCTATTTTCCTTTAAAACAATACATGCATTCAATTTTTGTAAGAGATAGAGATATGCTTGAGGATTATTTATTTTTAATCATTCTTATTCCTTTGCAACATTTATTTTATCTTTTTCTCAAAAATTAAAGATTGATTCTTTCGAAATGGAATGAATACCCTAATTACTTTTTTGCAAGAAATGCGTAAAATAATTTTAGATATGTGAGGTTATATGAAAAATTATTTTTATTATGCTTTTCTGGGTATAAACGATAATCTGTGTATGACCCTTACCAAGCATTTTTTTTAAAGTTCCTAAAACTGTTTTCCATTTAATTATCAAATCATTATGCTATACATTACTTTATTATTTTCCAATTACCATACCAAATAATATATTAATTATAAAAAAAATATGTTATAACGATAATGAGACTATCTCATTAATTTAGAGAGCTGTTAATTCTCCTTAATTTTTTCAGTATTCGTGGACTACATAAGGAGCAAACATTTACATTAGAAACTAATAGAAGTTAGAGTAATTTTTTTAAGTAATAAAATTACCTTTTTACTAAGGAAGAAAGATCTTTATTATTTTTTGTCTGTTGTACTAATAAAAATATAATGTACTAATAAAAAAGCAATGAACTTTTAGCATGAAATTCATTGCTAAATGCATTAAGAGCTATATCTTCTAATCTGGTGCTATATTATGTATATATATATATATATATATATATATACTTTATGAAATAATATGTGTAACTAATGTATTTTTTTAGTCTAAAATCGGACGTAATTTTAAAATTATTACAGAAAATTGTTTTTTTATTGCACTATATTTTTGACTGCAAAAAAAATATAAACAGCGAATGGAACGATACTTGTAGCCTGAAACTTGTCAGTATTAAACAAACTGAGAAGAAAAAAGAAAACAATTTTGGTGTGCCTGCCAAAGAAGTGAAATTCAACAGATTCCTTTCGGCATAGTATTTGCTTTGGTTCTAGGCTCCACGTTTTGCATGCAAAGTGTCATAGTGGTAGTAGCAGATCAAGCAGAAAATCTCTGAGAAAAAATATAATGTGTTTTCTTTCTGTTGCTTATCTGCAGTTTTTTTTTTTTTCTTTTCGTTTTCTCTTTTCTTTTTAGTCTGTCTATGTTCGGCGGTATTCAGACAACAGATACAATTACAAAACAATTTTTTTTGGTAAGAAATATACATTCAATTAAAAACAGCCGCTGCTGCCATTTGAAAATTTTAAATTGTTTCACTGTAATCATAACAATAGGAGTCCGACAGCTGTTTTTCACATGATTCTTGTGAATACAACTCAAAACACCTTGAGCCATTTTTTATTCCATTCCTGTGAATAATATGATAGTTATGGTGTCATATATCTAATATAATTTTTATAAGTAACCAGTATATTATATATATATATATGTGCGTGTGTGTGTGTGTATTTTCGGAAAGTAAATACAGCTTCTCTTTTAATAACAAAAGTAGTAAAAAGGCCTTCGCTCTATGTATAGAAGATGTTTACCAGTTGGCATGCTATTCATCAGTTTATAATTTCGCAAGCGCTTCAAGAACTTTCATAAATCTTTCAAAGTTAATGACCGCTGAACCTTTAAAATTATGACCTCCACCCAGGAAAATCGTCCTTTCCGAAATACAGATGACGCACAACATTCGTCATGATGTGTTTTGCATTTGCAGACAATAACTCAACTACAGAAGAGTTATGGGTAGAAAAGCACTATTCTTGAATAATGGAGCTTAAACGGAACTGTCTGGATAGGAATCTTGAGTTCTTGACTATTTTTATTGCATGATTGATGAAACAAGGAATTTCTCATCTGTGACTCTTGGTTGGTTTCTATTTCTAGGTGGAGTATTATAGAATAATTTATGAGCACATCCAAAAAAGTATTATGAAGAAAGATCTAAATAGTAATTTCAGTTAGGCAACTGGTTAGTTTAGTTATTTGAATTAATTAAGTTCTCTATAAGCTACTCATTTTAATAATCAGTTGATAGGAAATTTTTATATATTTATAATCAACTTAGACTTCAGAAGAAAAGTCAAGGTTTATGTATTATAGTAGTTGTTATTAGGTTTCGAAATATTATGAATGTTATATATACCACTTTAAAAATGAAAGAAAAACAACGTTTTAAAATCTATTGCTAAATTACAACTATTAAAAACATGTCATAATGATCAAGTGTACAAAAAGGACATTAAACTACTACAATCCAAAACTGACTGAAATCATGGTCATAATCCTATTTATTTACTTTTTCCTAAATAGTATGCATATATAATAAAATACCGTACAGGATTAAAGACTATTCCTTTCATTGTATAATACTGTTGAATATTGAATTACATAATATTATTATTATAATGTAATATTGTGTAATATGATGTGCTACATACTTTACTGTGAAAGTATAGCTGAAAAATTCCAGACTGTCAAAAACGAATAAACTTTTGTTGTTTATTAAAATTTTAGGTATAATTAAGCAGACCATGATGTAATAAGTTCGATCAATTTTCTATTTAATTACCGACTCCAAGGGCAATAACCGATAATTAAATATATATTCGATGTAATTGAATAGCTTTATTTGTGATTTGGGTTTCTGGAATACTTCTATAATATTGGATGTTTTTATCTGTTTTAGCGAAACTTCATTAAATAATTAAGAAAAATCTAGAATAACGTTAGCTCTCGTCTTTAATTCAGTTCCAAAATTTTATACATATTTGCAATATTTATGTCAAAACAGAAAAAAACTCCATTTATTTAACTTGATAACGCTTTCTCACGTTCATTAACCTATATATTGACAGACATGCGATGAATTTGCTCCGTAAGTTCATATCTAAAAATAATTTTGGAATGAAGCATGTGTATGCCAAATACCATGTATATTTCTCCCCATTTTTAATTTATGATAGCAGTATCGCACAAACATGACAGATTTTTTTGTGTGTGAGATTTAACCCACAAAATTTTAGAGTTTTTATTAATTTTCAAAATAAATACATTTGGAACTTGCATCTTTTGCTTAAAGATCATATATCAAATTCTATTCCTCCTTTTGTTATAATTTTGCATGCTCAATAAAGTTAACAAATGAGAAACTAACTAAATTTAGAATTATTAGCTAACTATCGTTAACTAATAATTCTAAACTGCCTCAAACTTGAGAGTGCCATGACTGACATTATTTTGATAATTAGAACAGCCGGTTATATTTACTAAATGAAGCAATAAAAAGATTCTTAAGTAATTCTACAATTTTCTAATGCAGAATGAAGTTAAATTAAAGTGCTAAATTAAGCAAATATCTATTACTATCATGGAAATTTTATGTGATAATATGTTTGCTGACTGCCTAAGGACATAGCTTTGAAATTCGCCACAGATTATTTTGGAGAGAAAAGAATTTCATGATAAAATGTGTTTTATGAAATTTTAGAGTTTTTATTAATTTTCAAAATAAGTACATTTGTTATACAATGATTAGAAAAAAAAATATAATTGTACAAAAACTGTGCAATATAAACTTTAGTTCTGATAATATTTTTAAAAGTATCTTCTTATAAAACTTTGGACAAAACTTAATTCAACCCTTTCAACTATTTAATAGAAGAATTGTCTTACATATTTGAAATTAGCAGAACATTTTTATTTGATTCTCTGAGTAGGACTATCTGGATATCTATATCAGAACAGTTACATTAGATAAATAAAATTAGAGTAGCAAGCGAGACAATTCATATTATCAATAAAAAATTAAATTTCTAATAATATACTACAATTTTAAACTTCATCTCCATTTTGAAGGTTCATCTTTACGATAATCAAAACCGGTACAACGATACTAAAATAACTTCAAATTCTATCTTAATATGGTATTTAAAATAAATATATTGACTAGCTAATCAGCATCAAGTCATGCGCTCATTGATTGTATATAAAATTAAATGCAACGGAAACTCCTTTGATAGTGACTAGTAAAAGTTTTAATAAAATTAACTAATTTATTAAGAACAGCATTAGAGTATCTGGAAGAATCTTTTACAAAGAAAATGGATTTATCTACAATGTATCCACTTTGATTTTAAACATATATGTATTTTTTGCTATTTTGATATGTCTAATTTGCCAAGTTTATGACGAGATACCTCCTGCCCTTTTTATCTTTTATAAGGCAATCTATGATTCACTGTAATCCTGAGTGTTTGTTTGTTCTAACTTCTATCCTATTAAAATGTTTATTCGAACTTCAATCCTATTAAAATGTTCACTTTGTATAATTATTTCAAAATATTTAACCACATCTTTGAGGAATTGAACATTTATCGTATGGCACCTAATATTTTGAAAGCGACTTATCACCTATTTGACATTATTTTATTTGTATAGATTCGATCATTTTTTTAATGTTTGTCTACTCACGATTTCTTATTATATGTATTGTGATATTTATATACTTTCTCGCATCTATGCAAGTATTTTGATAGTGTTTAATTTATTTTTTGACTCTTGTAAGTTGTTTATGTTTTTATTTATGTAGGGTTTGGAAGTTCCTTATTTTTTTAATGTTTTGTTGTTCTTTTTTTTTCTTTTTCTTTCTTTTTTTGTGTATGTATGCGTGCCTTTTTGGTTCATGCATTCTATAAATGGAATCCATTTAGGTTGTGTGCTTATTTTAAATAAATAAAATCAATAAACATTGGTATTTTTTTATTCTCTTCCTCAAATTTTATTAAGGTCACTAATGAAGTTTATTGAATATGACTGAGTTCGCTATTTCTTGTTTCTACAATCCAACTAGAAAGTTCTCAATTTTGATAAAATTTGAAAACTTTTCATCAATTGATATGAATTTTGAAATATTAAAAGTAACTTTTAAATATCTCGTCAATAATACTAGATTGAATAAAATATATTTATATAAAAAATATATCCATGCATACATTTTTAAACTATAATTTTTTATGCGGTCTTGTTGCTTGTGACCTACTTCATTCAACAGATTCACGTTCGGACTTGAAACCGTTTGCCCTCAGGAAGGAACGGACAACTTAAAACAAAGGCGAAAATATTTGCAAGACAATAGACATCTGAGACCCAGCGGATATGACGAAAACTCCTATCCACCATTGAACGTGGAGAGAGCAAACACTGTCTCTAATAACTCAGCAGCCGGTTCACAACAGGGCGCTGGTTTTGAGCAAACGAGACGCCGCGTGCTTTGAATTGAATTGTGGGGCAATTTCCTTTCCAGGGAAGGCATTATTTCCGCCCAAACACTCGGATGTCCATGTAGATTGTCCGCGAAACTTCGACTTCCAGTTTGTTGTCTCACGTGACCGTGCACGAATAAACGCCGCTTGACCTTTTATGAGTCCTAGGGGTGTATTGTTAGTATCCTGCAATGGAGTTCGATGTCCGTCCATATCGCCCATGCCATCCCACGTTTGTCCCAAGAGTGAAGTTAAAATGTTTATTTTGCTGGACGTGCTTTATTTGTGTGAATCACAAACTCTTTCTGACAATAAGGCTTCGGTGGCAAATGATAATATACGATACGATCTGTATTCTGTTTGTCTGTATTAAGATATATTTTCTTCGGGAGAAGCAAAAGTACGTAGATAAAATATTTTAATGAAATATACATATTAAATGCGTTTTGAGGGAATATAATTTTACTTTGTATAAAAATATCGACTGGTAAACGAATGACTATAATCGATTTTTACAAATTGGTTAGAATTTATAGATAGAAAAATATTGAATTTATAAATTTTGATTCGATTTTTTTTGTTTTGTTTAATGTTAATTATGGAACTATTCTAAGAATATCATTTAGCAAATCATTTTAAGGATATGTATTGGATAAAAACTATATTAGCTACATTTTTAAGATTAAAAAAAAATGTAAACGAATGACAATTATTGTATAACCGATTTTCATAAAATGGTTAGAATGTATAGATAGAAAAATATCACGTTAGTATTCATTACTTAGTTCTAACTAACAAACTAGAATAAGAATACTCTTACGAATAAGTTTGCGAAAATCTGTTAATTATGGACAATATTAGCTATATTTTTAAAATCACAACATTTTATTGCTTTAATTTCTGAAAAAGTGATGTATTATTCAAAAATATTCTTATTCATAAAGTATTTATATTGATTTAATGCAGCAACTTTAGAACATCGAAAGATTCATGCAGTTGATGCGTATTGGAATACAAAATAAAGTGAAAACAAAGAAAATGGTTTTTAGTTTTCTGCTTTATTAATACATACATGAAGGAAGCATGCATTGCACTAAATTAAATAAAATATTACAACTATAACAAGCAAACTTAAATTAACTACTTAATGCCTGATTAGAGTTTTTTTTTTGTTTCAACTTCATATAATCATCTTCACTTGTAGATTGATGTGTTCGATACTCTTTCTCATCCATACTTTGAATCTGAATTTCTTTCATATGTTTTCTTCATTTATCTAAACAATCCAAAATTAAATGTTCTATATCCTCTTCTTAATATAAATTTAAATTTATATTCTCGAATCTGGGTCATTCATTTACAAAATAATAAATGTAAATTTCACCATTTGTTCTATTTATGGTGTTTTAAAAATGAAGTCTTTTCAAGAAGGAAGAAAAACTACTTGTATATTTTGCAGAAATTCAACAATTGAATTCAGATTTAATCCAAAAAGACACTGGGCTGAGCCGAGAGGGAATTGGCAATCACTAAAATGTCGTTACTGTGTTTGATTGTCTCAGAGGATCAATACACCACCATTTGTGCTTATAAAATTTTAGAAAAGTTAAAGGAAAGGAACAATATTTTGATACCAGCCACTTTTTATGCTTTCCAAAGCCCATAAGTAACATTATGTTAGTAAACAATAAATAAAATTAATGTTCCTCAACGCTTTATGAGAGACAAGCTAAATTTTAATTTCCATTATATATTATGCGTGTTCCTATATGCAAAGAAAATAAATATTATTAATAACTCTAATTATTGTTCTTATCTATGCTGTATCCAGAATAATTTGTCGATATTCAGTTAAAATGTAATGTTAGAATCAGGTAAATTTCATAGAAAATATAACATTTTTAATATGAAAATTAATCATGAACCTTTTTCTATGTCTATAAGTTAATGAAGTAAAATCTTAATTACGAAATCAAAACATAACAGTTGCAATCATAAATGCAAGAGATTATTTGGAGGCTTTGATTTGGATACTTTAAAAAAACTATTTATAACATTCTACTGACATTATTTTGATATCAGATGCCACTTCAACTGATTTCTTATAAAGTTGTATACATACCTGAATGCAGAGCATCTATCGGGCGATTTTCACCTACTGGCCAGTTCTCAGATGAAATCCAGAGAATTGTGTAAGCGAAAGAGCAGTGCAATTTCTGATAGCAGATGATGTGTACTTAGAAAAGTTTGCTGAATGACAAATGATTGTAATTAAAACAATAGATAATAGAATTACGATAAAAAACATAAAATGCTTTAAATATTTGTAAACATAATAGAATTATAGTTTATTGAATACTAGCCGCCTTCGGCGACCAGTTGGTTCGCCATGAGTAATGGGTTCTAAAATTTTCAATTAAATCACATATTCATTAGCCTTGAAGTAACTCCGGGCATTGATTGGCCAGAAATTAATATTTTCTTTAAGATGATGGACGGAAAGTTCTAAAAGAACGCGTTTTCCTAATAATATTCTTTAATTTTATAAATCAGTCAGTTTTAATTATTGATTTAGAAGACTGATTGATGTAGTAACTTTTATTTAAAATTTTAATAAAAATATTTTGTATAATATGGCTCACAGAGCAAAGTATGAAGAAATCTAAAACTCATTATTCATAAATGCATTGTTTGACTCAAACTACATAAAATGTAATTATTCATTTAGATCAAATTAATAGTATTAAACAATATATATGCCTATTAATAATATTTTACAAATTGGCCATTGGAAAGGAATTTGAATGCATATCTGTATAAATTCAAACCTGTATAAATAAAGATAATTTATTCAATTAATGATTTAAATACGATCATATAATCCTTTGCCTTGCATTTTTTAAAGAAAATATCACATTTTATATTTTTTTTATCCAGTCACGTGCTAAAACGTTGCATTTCATCAGATTTAATTTGCGATGATAGTTTTTTTTTTTAATTTGAACTTTCTTCAAAATGATGGCAACACGGTGATAAAACCAAATTTTTTCCCTTTCACGTGCTCTTGCAGATTTTATAGAAACCTTAGCTTTGCATTTATTTTTTTAGAAACCATCACATTTTATAATGAAAAAAAATATTGAATTAATGTTACAGATATTGCAAACGATTATAGAAATACGCCATTAAGTCGGGATTCCAATGCATATCCTGTCAAAATTCGATCAGGTTCACCGTAAAGAAGATTTATTGAATTAATTTTTTAGATATTGCAAACGATCATAGAATCCTTTGCTTTGCATTTATTTTTTTAGAAAATATCACATTTTATATTTATTTTATTTTATCCAGTCACGTGTTAACAGTTGCATTTCTTTTGATTTATTTTGCGATGATAGTTTTTTTTTTATTCGAACTTCCGGCATTCTTTTATTTTATCCAGTCACGTGATAAAAACATGATTAAAATATTTCTTTAAAAGTTCGTTAAAAATAGAAGCTTACGTTATAAATTAAAAAACACTGATACCGTTAGAAAGATAATTTTTTAATCTTTAAATTGATATAAAAATCATGTTTGTGCAATAATATTTTCGGAAGTTATAATGGAAAAACGTCGGAATTTCGCTTAAATTTTAATTAATTCGAATTCTAATTAAAAATTCGGAAACCGGGCTCCAAGATGCACATTCCCACCCTCCAAGGTATACATGAACCAAATTTGGTAGCTGTAGGTCCAACGGTCTGGCCTATAGAGCGCAAACACACACACACACACACACATTGAGCTTTATTATAAGTATAGATAATCTAAAATCAATCCAAAACTCTGATCTATATTATGAAACCAGACTCTATGATCAAGAAATATTAGTTTCATGAAATAAATCATTTAGTTATTAAGACATCAACTTAGTCATATTGAGAATAAAGATGGCTAGAAATCGAGATTACACATTTTTGTCAGTAACGTACTCGTTTTATATATTTAGAGGAAAAAGTTGTGTCTTTAAGCTGATACTGCACGAATTCTTTCTTTATAATTGAAACAACGGTAGGAAAAAACTTTATTCATTACCTAGGAGGCTTGTTCGGAGTATGCATTTATCAATGCAATCAAGACAGCAACAGTTTACCAGTTCATTAACGCATGCCACTTATAATGAATCTAATACACTTTACCCACATAACATCATTACCCCAAGGGGAACAAATTCCGTTGTTCATTGTAGCCCCTTCTCCCCCCCCCCTCCACGACTCGATCCTATTTACTAAAATCCGAATCCACATCGCGAGAGATCAGTCTTTATCGGAACGAATATTCTTCCTCAAAACCTCCCGAGCACACATATCCCGAAACTCCGTAATTCAATTCTTCCGGAAATAAAGATACATCTAACCCGCCGCTTAGATCAGCAGTAAACAAGGCCTCCTCACCCGCCCGCTCTAAATCCCCAGAAGGATCCTTTTGTTATCGACCACCTCCTTTGCAAATGTGACATTTCCCCCATTGAACGGCTCCAACCATTCCCGGAGGAAATAAATCCGATAAAATATAACAAATCCTCTAATGAGACTTCGTTACAATCCGACCGCCTTATGAAGCAAAAATACATACGGGCTAAATTCACCAGGAAAATTTCCTGCTGTTGCTCGTGGTGGAAACGTACAAACTGTGTCCATTACAATCCTGGCTGGCATCCAGCACCGCTATCTTCTTCAATCAATAGCAGATATAATATATCTGGGTTAGATATCTATATAAATAGATGAGTATATATAAAGAGATGGGAGGGGGTTGTTTCTTGTTTTCCCAAGAGGTAAAAGGAATACACTCTTTTCTCAAATAAGGGAAAACTAAGTGTACCTGAGTTCTCCGTTTTGGGACGCCCTAACGAAGGAACGGTGTTCTTGTTTTCATCAGATGGTTGGGTTTGGTTTCCAGTGTTTCGGAAACTTGTTTCCAAGTCTTAATCAGCAACATGAACGAAGCGGTGTATGGATAGTAGGAAATCGCTGATACTGCATTTTAGGGATTATTTGCTAGTAGAAAAAGATTCCATAAGAATAAGGAAGCGTAATTGTTTCAGATAAATTAATAGGATGTCTAAATAAATGGACTTTTATTATTGCTTTTATATTTATTCTTCTTTGATCGGGTCCTAATCGCATTAGATTCCAAGAATCACTCTTTGTGTTCGGAATCGGTATTCGATGCATAATTATTCATTTGATGAAACGAATTGCTTATTATTCCACTGTTTAATATATAAAATTTTGTTAATTATGACTTCCCCCAAAAAGTTCATCTACATCTTCTTATCCCCTATGTAGGCATTTTGAAAATAATAATAATGTCATAATAATAATAAATAATGTCATAATAATAATAAATAATAAAATGTCAAAATGAGGCAACGTCTTGAAAGATGCCTGAGAGGAGACATACGAATCCAGGGGATTAATAAAAGCAGTGTTAAAGTGCGGAAATGATTAAAAAAATAGAATCTTATAGCAAACAAAAGACATTATTTAATGGTGTATGCTTACAAGACAAAGTATTGCAACCTTAAATTAATCGAATTCGAGTTCCAAAAGCACATTTTTGGCATTAGGTTTTTCTGTCTATCCGTCCACTTGGCGTATGGAAACATGGCAATTTGAACACGCTTTAATTTAAAGGAATAAAGTTTGGAATATTGTCTTCATTCGAAATTGGTATATTTCTATTAATTTTTGTGAAAATGAATGCTGATGATGTCTGTATATTCGGATGTCCAGATGCAAAGGAACCCCATAACAAACGCCAAGCTAGATAGATAAAATTTGGTGAACTGATTTACTAAGTGAAATACAGACCATATCAAACTGATGATTAAATTCAACTTATTATTTATTATAGGATACTTACACACTGAATTATGATGAATAAATGGTAGTTTATGTTCTTAAAATTTGATAAGTCATTTTTTATCATAAAAATTCTTTTAACAATAAAATACTCTTTTAAATTTCCATTGAACTTTTTTATAAGATTGAGATTAACAACATAAAATATATTTCCTGAAACTCCTGATTTTTTTTCTGTTTCAATTAGTTAAGTAAGCTTAGTAGTATTCAGAAAGTTTGATGTTACAACAAAGAAGTACGATAAAAAAAAATGTCATGATACTCCCATATAGGCGGTAAATAACTGAAAAAAAATCTTATAGAGTGGTAATAAAGACCAAAGAATGGAGAAGATTTCCAGAAATATTTTCATCTTTCTTACTATTAGCTTTTCATTCTTACTATTTATTTTCTTACTTTCTTACCCTTAGCGAGATTGAATTATTCAAAAGGGATAATTTCGGAACACTGAAAATGTTGATATTTTGTTTCAAACCAAATATTGTGGAACAATTTCGCCGCCATAACTACGCTCTAGATAGCTGCATGGATGTTCTGTGTCCATATAAATATTCTGAATTTTCAGAATATGCAGTAGGCTTTTTTGATTATGCCTGTTTTTTGTGAAAATGGAAAATGAAATAGCGAATGGCAACAGCTAGAGATTCGTAAAACAATTTTTCGCATATAAGTAAAATGTGTATATATTACATATATTTCGCATTTATAAGCAAGAGCAAGTCTCTGCCTATGCGAAAAAAATTTAAAGCCCCTTATTTTATTAAGTTCTTATTGCAATTATAAAACTTTTTTTGAATTCATTGGAATGAGACTTAGATTTCGCTTCAATGCTAGTATTGTGGTCACCAGATAACGGGCTAACGATTCACAAGAAAAGGTTTTTACACTATGGTGAAAAGTATATGGTCTCCTTAGGCATAACATATGTAAGCAAGAACAATCTCTGTGTACAGAAGTAAAATTTAACTCATCTTTCTTTCTTATTCTCTTAAAGAGGTTATGTAAATTTTTTGAAATTAATTTTTGTTTATAAATTTCATTGAATGTGTCCTTTATTTTGTCTTTATATTTGTGGGCAATATATGAGGAGCTAATGAATCAGAAAAGAATGCTTCAAGTGGTGTGAAATGTACATGTGTTCCATAGATAAATGTATAAACAAGAGTAATCCCTGCATGTGCAAATAAATTTGAAGAGCTTTCCGTTATTATATTCTTAATGCAATTATATATTTTTTGAAACTATTTGCATTCAATGCACTAATTTAGTTATATTAGCATATCATTTTAAATTTACACTTGGACTGTTTTTTTGGACAGACGTCGTTATTTTGAACTGTGGATCTATGACGAGCACTGCACCTGAGACTACACCTTCTATTCGGAACTCCACACCGTATTGTCATTGCTTGAGGACATTTGACATGACAAATTAAACGAGCACTAGACTCGCTTTCACGACGGTTTGGTTGAAATGGCCTAGAGCACCGTACCTTCTTTTTATCTAGAAAACGAGACCTTACCATCAGGCTTCCATGGTCTCCAAAGTTTACTAGTTATATTAGATGACCTACTACATTTTGTCTTAATGCTTCCATTGTAATCAACAGTAGCAAAGGGAATGTTTATAAAGCAATGTTTTCCATGATAACAGGTTACATGCACTTATGCCCATAAATTAAGAATAATTCAGAATCATCCTGAAATTTAACTCTCAAATGCATATATCACCCGTAAAGTGACTACAGACATCTTCAAAAACTATATGCAAATTGCAGGAAGCTAGCAGATGGCATCGATAGTACGTCACAATGATGAGAATGTAAGAGAATGATGCATAAAGAATACAGGCAGAGAAGTAAAATTGTTCGAGGGCGTTTTATAAGCCTTTCAGTGCAATAACCACATACTTATGAAAGAAAAGATGCATTTGAATGATTTTTGTGGAGTAGAGTTAGCACCCAACTAGAATGTGGCTGATAACTCTACCTAGCTGAAAGTATCTGAGGAGTTTGGAATCACCCAGCGTGTCATCTTCAGACTTGGGAAACAATTTCAAAATGGTGGTAATGTGGGTAAAGTTATAGAGCATGAGGCCACCGAATTACAGATCCAAATGATGACAGGTATCTATTACTTCCTGCCAAAAGAAACAGACGGAGCCCAGCATCAGACTTGTCTCAACCAATTCTCTTCAAAGCAGATGGTGTACAGACGCTTAGGGCAGATTGATCTATGTGCTCGCAGGCCTGTCAGATGTGTTCCACTTACTGCATCTCCCACTTACCTTCTGTTAAATTGGAACAGAGAGCATGCATTTTGGGCACAACAAAAGTGGAATTATGCGATGTTTTCCGTTGAGTCCAGGTTTAGCTACTGTGTGATTCTCGCCGGACTTTCATATGGAGAGTGAAGGTTACCCATTGACATCTAGAGAACATCATTGAACTACATCGTTACGGTAGTGCACAATTGCTATGCTGGAGGGAATTATTCAGGGTTCCAGAACTGACCTGCATGTTCAAATTGGAATCTTGACTGGCCAAATCTATCAGGTTGTCACTCTGGAACAACATGTACTTTTGGTTAGGGGCGTCATGGGCGCAAAATTCTTGTTTATGGATGACAACGCCCATCCTCACTGTGCAAACATCGTAAATGAATGCCATTGATCACCCGCATGGACATTCTCACCAGCATTCTCAACGGACAGGAATCCAGTACAGCATGTTTGGGGCATGTTTGACAGAAGAGTTGCATCCCGTTAATCATCCCCTACATGGCTACCAAAACTTCGGAGAACATTGCTTGATGAGTGGTGTAATATTCTCCAAGCTCAGATAGATAATTTGAGACTAAACATATCTGGGCATTGTACGGACTGTATTGCATCGTCTGGAAGATAAACTATGAATTAACCATCATACTAAACATGTAATATTGATTTTTGCAAATAGTTTTTTTTTTTTGTAATTTGTTCTAGAGAGCAAAAAATCGCTATTTTTATTAATGATATAAAACATGTAGCATCATTTTTGTTCTCTATCTTTTGTTTAATAAATAGGTTTTACAAATAAGTTATATTTGTTTTTCTTCTGACTCTTTCTTTTCTTGAACTTTCATTATCCTTAATTTATGATCATGAGAGTGAATCCTTAAATATACACTGTTATCCTAGAATGATGTCATTACTGTACAGAATCTTCGATTAGTAAAACATTGCCAGACACATTTCAAATTTAGGTATTATTTTAAATCTGCTGACATCGCTTCAGGACTGGAGGTCAACACGAGATCCTTTTTAATCAATTTTCTTAAATGGCGCAGAATGATCGGACTAGCAGAGGCATTTCAGAAATGATTGATCTGGAAAATCTATCAACGCTTTCATGACGTGCTGTTCGAAAATAAAAGAAATGAGAAATATATTAAACTCTTTGTTAGGTCTTTCGAAATGATGGATTATTCCGTTAGACAAGACCATTTTTTTTCATCACAGGATTTCTTTTTTCATTTCTCAAAAATAAAAGCTATTTTCACGATTGTCATCGACGTTCCATGATGGAAATATAACGAGTTCAAGAAAAAAATATTTTTTCCCGCTGATCTAAATGACAGAGAAGGACGTAACGTTGATTTATAAGATACAAAATGCTACAGGGAAACTAAAAATTTTAAGATTTTTATTCCATTACTCTCGTTTTGTCATATGGAATCTCATCAGTTTCGGTATATATTACATTTCTCGAATTTCATGATTTATTATATTTACCATAGATCAAGCTACAGGCAGTAAACAAGCCCCACTATTATTTTAACTGGCGTAAACAGTTTTCTTATAAATGAATAAACAATATTTGTAAAAAAAATAACGGGAGCGAAAAGAAAAAAATATCTATACGAATAAAACTAAACTGAACAACCGAACAGATTCAGGCGAGTGGAAATTGCAGCCTTCTTATATCTTCTATAGGTTATGTTGAAATTTTAATAATTTTATTTTAAAACAGTATGTCATGGTTCGATACATCTCTATGTTCATGGAGAATTTTTGAAAAATAATTTTTTTCTGAATATTACACATAAAAGATTAAAAAAATATCTATGAAACCAAGATATGCCAGTTAAGTTGCAAAATATATTTAAAAATCGGAAAAAAGGAGCTTTTATTCGTTAAAAGGAGGCATACAGAAAATACCTTCTAGTTTAATGGTGTATTAATTTACTTACTAAAAATTTTGCAAATAAATTAAAGTATCCGACTACATTCAAAGGAATATTTTTGAAAAATTGGATTTTTTTAAAACTATTCAAAACTATGGTTTTTAGATGTATTGTCAATTATAATACAAAATACAATATTTACAACAAAATTATTTGAAAATATATCTTGTGAAATAGGAAAATGTGCAGTAAATTTTAATGAAGTTTTACCAAAATGGTAAATACTCTACACAAAATGGTAATGCAGCAATCCTATTTTTTTGTACACAAGTTATTGAATATAATAATGAATGAAATGAATCAAAATGGAAGAAAGCGTTTGAGATGCAGAGAAGTTATGGGTAAAAATATACGTGAATATCCCTTTTCTCCATTAATTGACATCTTAATTTTTCTAAAAACACCTATAAATGAAAAAGTATTTCACGAACAATAAAAGATATGGTTCATTTCATTGCCCATATTATTTACAATACACTCTGCAATTTTTATGTAAATATCTCTATTAGTTTCTGAGATGTAATGATAACAGCGACGAATAATGAAATTTATAGTTTTGAGAAAAAATTAAAGACAGATTTTAACTGAAAAATATGTGATCCTAGATGATAGATCACGCTTTCCTTTTTTCTAGAAAAGATACTGTTTTGAAAAGAGGAAAGTCTGAACTACAAAAAATAGCAATAAAAAATAATTCGCCAATGTGTTCAATGACCAGTGTTTTTAACGTAGTCTGATACCTCAAGAAATGTATTATCTAATTCTTGAACTAAAAAAAGTGTATTCATATTCATTTTTTGCATACTGGGGTTCTACTGATGAATAACGCAAAATTTTCAATGCTTCTCACATTGTGGAAAATTGGAACAACTATAAAACATTTATAATTGAGTATATTATTCATTATCTAACTGAGGAAATGCAAAAGCATTGATAAATTGCTATGCCGAATTCTAATAAGGAATGTGGATTAGATTTTAATTTATGAAGATTTAAGTAAAGCATTCTGTATAGCATTAGAATTTGAGAAAATAGCATCTAAAAATGTAAAATAGCTTGGAACTGAAAATATAAAAATCGGTTTAATTTCCCAAAAATATACTTGGAAAAAAGTAACGGTTTTATGAAAATACCTGTTCAGACATTAAATATATTAAATAAAAAAATTTTAACTCCGGAAAATAACCCACTTTTTAACGTGATCATTATACTTCAGATTCAAATACTCAATGTAATTTATGTTCTTTTAAAAGCAAGGTAGGAGTCAATTAGATATGAGTCAATTATATAAGCTTGAATGATAGACGTGAGGCAACACCAACTTATTTATCTATCTCTAAGGATAAAAACACACACTTTAAGCTAAATTTAGAAGGACAAAGAAGGTGCCCTCACAATAGAAATGCAATTATTTTGATAATATCACATTAAAACTGTTTTTTCTTGATCTATACCATCAATCTAATTATTCATAACTTAATTTCGCATGAATTAACATGAATTAATTTGTGATGACTCATCATCACTAAGATATTATAGATGACTTTTGGTTTCTATTTTAATAAATATAAATTACCAATGAAGGTATAAAAACTAATTATAATATTAAATACACATAAATTATTCCAGTTATTTGTATGACTTATTATTATTACAATAATTTAGCTTTTATTTATTACTATATAAATAATAGTCCACTAATTTCATGTCTATGTTCACTCATATATCTTCAACTTTTCTCTGGCACATATCATTTTATGTAACATTCAAATTAATTATTCTATTTCTCTAAATGGTGGAATTATTGAATTCCATCTCTATATACTTGTTGGCAATGAAATATTAAATGTTACGCAAGAAATAAGTCTAGTACAATTAGTTATAAGTCACTTCTTATAGATGTATCACAGCATTTAAGCAGAATTATGACTGCACTAAAAATATCAAAAAGTGTTTTCGGATTAGAATTAGTTAAAATTATCAAAAGCCAACTAATTAAAATTAGAATAAAAGAAAATCAGTAAATGTTTTCATATTAAAATTAGTTAAAATAATTCGCAAAAATTTCTTTTGTGTTTTGGAACAATCAATTCTATAATGTGTTCTGTCTGGCAGAGATAAAAATAATTTTATTTATTTTTTTGCATCCATTTGAACTAATTATTAAATGTTTTACAAAATGCCTTATATACTTTTTTGGATGTGGTGTGGAGCAGAAACTTATAAAATGGTATTATGGCTAGTCTTTTTTTTTTTTAAATATGTTATTAAGTGAGTTTTACCATATTTTGCACACATGTTTTGAAATCAAATTATATTTTTCAAGGTATCTTATTAAAATAATTTGAAAGCCTGCCCTAAATTATTTTTTCGATCATTATCTCTTAAAACATAATTCGGAAAAATATGCTCATTATTCTAATACTTCAATTAAAGTATTTTTATAGCTAATCTTATTCATTTGTTATCTTTTTTCAATGCAGTTTTTTTAAGACTAAAATAGCTTAGTGATTTGTAGACTTAACATTTAAAATGCACACACTTGTTTTAAAATATGAGAATGATCATCGTATCAAATTTCATATAGTTTCAAAACAAAATAAATAACATTTTAAAAAGTCGTTTTAGAAAGACATTTTTTTTACCTCAATAGCTCATCACGTTATTTATTAAAGTATCAAAATGGTGATTTTCTCACTTTAATTAGTTTATTCAGTCATTAGCTAATCTTAAAATTCTATTAATACAGTAAATTTTTAAATCTTGATCTCATATTACCATTTGGAATGATCATTTTAACAAATTTATTTCATTTTACTTTGTTAATGTTAAAATTCTAAATTTATTATATTATAAATGGTTGTTCTGTATCCCGATATTAAATTATTAAGAAAAAACATTTATTAATGCATCTTGGTTACAAATATAAGTAAATATATCAATCGAATAATCATGTTTATTATCATTAAACTACCAATGGTTTAGCAAATTATTAAGCAAATACATTGATTAATATATCGATCTCGGTGAAAAATACAAACGCATATCTCAATAAAATAATTATATTCATTATAATTGTACTACCAATGAGTGCAGATGTTTAAAATTGTATATTTTAGATAGATTTATTCATATATAGTTAAAACTTTCATCATCATTATTTTGCAAAAATAGTTAAAACTTTCATCATTATTATATTTTAAAAATTTTAATAGCATATAAACTGCATAATTAGTAGTTTTATATTCAGTTTTAACATGATTTTTGCTATTTGGAGATCACTTAACATTACAAAAAAGGCAGCATTTAAACTCAGTAAGAGATTTCAAAATTATATTTTTTAATTAGCGTGATAAGCTCAAATTGCATCCTTTTTTTATTATTATTCTTTGAAATAATAACAAAGAATGATAATTGTTTAATTTAAAACTTGTTTACAGTATTGCAAAGCTCATCACGAAATTGCATTTAATTAAAACGAAGGCGATTACATTGTAATAAAATAAAATGAAGAATTCGAAAACACGCATATGGGGAATAAATTGGAAAAGTTAATTATTTTTCTCTTTTCTCATTTTACATTTTCCCTTTTTCAACAGGAAAATAAAAGATGGATGAAAATGAAAAAAAAAAAAAAAAAAATAGAAATGACAACTCGTAAACATTCCTATTTCTGTCGCTTCTAAAAGCGAAATTCATTTGCAAGAACCAGAGAGAGAGAGAGAGAAAAGATTTAGGGGAAAAAGACAAAATTTTCTTCCTCCCACCACCCCTACAAAGTCAACATTTTCAATTAAAATGGAACTAAGAACAATAAAACCGCGGTAGTTTATTCATTATTTTTTGTGTTTTTCGTGAAAAATTCTTTTTTAATACTATTCATTTAATAATTAAAATAAGCCATCGTTACAAGCAAAGCAAATCTCCTGCCGAAAAGAAATGTTCAGTTTAAAGTATTTTAAAAGCTGCCGGCTGTATTCATGTTTGTGAGTGAATTCCTTTTCTACTTTTATAATTTTCCTGTTTTCAAAAAAGAATTCCCTATTTCTTTTCCCTGACATTATTTACCGTAATAAACATGCCAACCTTGTATGAAAATGTGTCTTCAGGGCAAAATTAGTCTTTTGTGATCTTCTTTATTTCTTCAAAGGGCGATAAAAATATGGTTTTTTATTATTCATTTTCTCAAAATAATTAGTTAAAAACTGTCGCCAGAGGTTATTTTAACTTCTCTCCTTTTTATAACTCTTTGGCGTCTTTTACGTCTGCATTCTTTTTGGGTTTGCTAGTAGAAAAGGCCGTTTTCGGGACGAAATTTCTAATTATTCTTAAATTATGCACTTGTTGAAAATGGCTTTTTACGAATATATTTCTCTTAAGTGTAATGAATTGTAAACATAATTAAAAAACATTTGTTTTTTTGTGTTATGAATGGTGATGATTTTCTATAAACCTGGTTGTTTTAAAAAATATATTTGGAAAGTAAAATAAATTCCTTGTAAGTAATTCTTTTGTTTTTGGTTAACAGATAGTAAATTAGAAGTAGTATAAGTTGCCTTATTTTTAGCTAAATATCTAATAATTTTTTAAATCTTGTGATAATGTTATTTTTAGCGAATTTATTTTCCATTATTTTCAATTTATTCTCCACTTTTATCGCCAAGTATCTTTAACTTTTTCACAAAGATAATGACAGTTACGTTCTCTGCTTTTAAAAATATTCTTGATAACATTAAAAATATCAATGTAAGCATGAAAAAATCTATAATGGCTTTTGATCTAAACAGAGTTTATTATTTTGTTTGTTTTGTTATTGATTTAAAATAAAAATTTCCATATATTTAAATATGTATGTTTTTATAATCTTGAAACTGAAAACGATGAAAATATTAGCAAACTCGAGCACGTCTGATTGCATTCGTTGGCTTTAATAAGATAATTAGTTTCATTGTATGTTTATATACAAAAAATTGTTTGAAGAGGAATTTGTGTTTTGTTAAAATATTGAGAGTTATTATTTAAGAACACAATAGCTTCACAAGAAAAAACTTTGAATAGAATTATGATAAATAAGATTTTAAAGTGAATAAATTAAAAATTTACACAAATTCAAAAAGTTGAATCAATATTTTTTCCATACTGTCAGAATCTAAACGAATTGAAAAGAATGACAAGATATATGAGGTGAAATGTGGTAGGCAGGCATTCTTTAGTATCATAACAATTCGCTTTTTCTGTATTAGCATTAAGCAAGTAGTTATTTCTTACCAGGATTATATTCTATATAATTCAGTTAGGATTTTATTTTTAGTTATTATACTTCGTACTGAGTGGATAAATATTAGCTAATAAAATTCAAACAAAGAAATGGTTTTAGTTGTCTTAGTTTTGTTTTTAAATGTACTGTGGAATGCAATGCTCTATAAAATATTCATAGATTCATGAAGTTGATCGTATCGAAATAATTTGACTATCCTTTTATTACAATCACTATAAGCATCGTTATATTATACATACAATGTTTATCCAAGATGGTTATATGAATAGCAAATTGCAAGAAAAAAGTTTCTATTTAAACTTAAAGAGGTGGACGTAATGTTGTTATCATTACGGGGCTAATTTATGTCCGATACTGCTACTAACAGGTATTGAACCAACCAGAATCTTTTACGAATTAAAAAACCACCCAAAATTTATTTATTAATATACATTCCTATAAATATTCTTATTAAAAAGTATGATCTTCCATTTTCAAGTTCCAGTGTGAATATATACTTGTGAATTAGACATAATACAGATTCCATTTGATTTTTGAGTCACACAATTTCTGGGCAAAATAATCCCTTGAATGCTGGATTAATTCCTAAGCCTACCGACATACTTGGGAAAATTCTTCTTGTTCGTTTTTAGATAGAAGGTGTATTCGTTTTGTTAATAAGGTGTGAAAAACTAAATGGATTTAAAAAGCAGACTGTACACAGACGCTGTACGGATTTCAACCGACTCTAGATTTGTTGGCTGTATTGCTAAGATGTCAGGATTACTCTTTTCCCTTTAGTTGCGCGTTCCCGAATCAGAGAGTGGAGGAGTACGGAGAAGCAATATATTTTCATGCTTCTATTCCAATTCAATTATTATGTGATGTTGTCAAGTCTAGTGACATCGAATTCACCTTGAAACTCACTTTAATGCAAATCGAATTGTTTTTGTAAATTGAATCCTGATATTTCAATGCATTTACAATATACCTTTTAAGGTGTTACGAATTTCTGAACTTATATTATTGAGGTTTTTTTTTTTCAGTTTTCCAGATAATTATTCAATGTAAAATATAAAATATATAGAACATCCTTCTTCGATTTCCAGAGGAATTACGGGGTACCTCATTTAAAGACCGCATAATTAATATGATCCTAATTATTTCCATGATTCTCTTGAAAAAAAATATTGATATTTTAATGTGTAGATTTCGATTATGGAAAATTTAATCAATTATTATTATTATTTTGAAAAATCTTCAATCCAACTTTACATCTACTTCAGATTTTTTTAAAAATTGAGTATTAACTTAAATTACTAATGAATTCACTTCCCTTAAAGAAATAACTACGCATCGAAAATTCAATTACAATAAATACGAATATGAAGGCATATATGCAGAGCAAAAAAAAATTGCTTAAAGCTTTATTTATAATGTAAAGTCATATGTTGAGTATTTACAGCATTTGTTAAGTATATTTTTCTGTATCTACTTTCCGTAAGATGCAATTATAATAATAGATTGCATTTTTATCTTCTAACATGAAAATACAAACAACATAATTAATAATACAGTACAAGAAAATGATCAACAGTACAGTTTAAAATAACTGCGTTTCGTTGAAAGATTCTTAACAACCCTGATAAAATAAAAGCTAGTTGCATGTATAAGCACTAATCTATTGCATCAATATCAAATCAGAATAATTAATACAAACATAAATAGAAAAAAATAGAAAATCAATCATTACAATAATTTATATTCACTCCTTTCGTTAAATCCCAAATCCTAATAAAATGAAGCCATGATGCATGCACAAAGAACAATTTATCTTGCCTAATTTAAATTACAAAAAAATATGCAAACATAATTATAAAGCACATTGAAATTATAATAATTGCATATCGCGGGCAAAATCTATGAAGCCAATAAAATAATGTTGCATGCATAAGAAGTAATTTATTTTACCAATATCAAATTAGAGCAAATTGTGAACTGAAAATATTTATTAAGGGCGTGCTTAAAATGCACACATGTCAACTGTCGAAGTATGTTAATATATGGCTCGTTGCGTTGAAGGCTTTGAAAAAAGTTTTCGTTTTTCGTAAAAGAAAAAAAAGTTATCATTTGACGACAATAAAAAGAACAGTCAAATAAATATGTAGGTAGGTATTTGCTAACATATTAAAATCTTTTGATAATGTATAGTTATTAAAATTATCCTAGTTGAATTATTCATATGCACGACGGTTTTTCCTCAGGTCTAATTATATGTATCGGGGTCATAGTTAAGCATTTATTATTTTTTTAATCTTTTGGAATCGCTTTCTTGTATGAGCCAAATATAAATTCATTTTAGAAGCTAAATATAAATTCTTCTAAAAAATGATTTTTTTTTGTTATTGTTGTCACTGAACTTTATTTACATAAAAGTTTAATATCTTAACACCGACATAATAGTCTTGAAAATTTTCCTTTACAACTTAGTGGGAAATCTGTAAATGCATACCTTATGTTTGACACATATTTGTCTATTTGTATTGTGTATCAGAAGTGCCTTTTCTTTGTTGATATTACATGCTTTTTGGAATTCGGAATTTTCAGCTACATCAGATGGTGTAATGATTTGTTCGCTACTGGTCAAATAAGAGAGTGGAATTCCAGATAAATATTTTATTTACAGCCCTATATATTTACATAATAACAATTTGTTCTAATCTAGGTTAAATATTCGCTATTTGCATAATATTTGTAGGTTGAAGGTCTATCGTAATAACAGTTCAGCGAAAATATTCTCAGTTCCAAGTAAAACTCCACAAGATGCAAACAAGGTGTTAGTGAGAACCGCTACCAAGGTCCAAATTGCATTCTGCAATCCAAGGTCTATCATTTCTTCCAAGACCAACGGGCACTTTATCGCTGTCTAAAGTCCAGCTCCTCAATTTTCCTTCTCCCACGTTAGCTTTCCATCTGCCAATCATCCAGCAAAAATTTCCCTCAATTCTTGTGCCATCGTGGCGTGGTATCTGACCATCAATGACGCATCCTAGTATTTTACTGCTCTGGAACACGTGTCAGTGATGCGTCTTCCCAAAGAGACCAACCGATAACAAGATGTCGGACACCTTCCTTTGAAGAAGTGACAGGTTCCATCCCCTTAATAAACTTTACGTGTGTTCTTATGACCAGGAGATTCATCATCTCGAACGCTGGCGGTGTTTAACAATGGAAAGCATATTTACAGATGGTAAGTAGCTGTAGGGAAATGCAGCTAATCGTGAATGGGGCAGGGGAATTTTACAATATTAACAGACTGGTACAAAAGTCTTTAAAATAAAATACATTAACATTTATGAATGAGTGAAAACCTCTGCATAATCAGCCAAATGAAATGGCGTTTTTGTTTGAAAATCTATTTCACACTTTACGCCATTTGTTTTGGAAAGGCAGAAGATACGTAATTGTGTCATCATATAAAATTATTATTTGGGAATCATTTTGAAAATTTAAAAATGAGAAACTATTTAATAAAAATTAGTTATAGCTACGTTGCTAATGAAGCTAATAATAAGTGAAAAAAATCTCTAATACTAAATGAAATAAATCATTAAAAATAATAAGAGTCTAATGACTGATGTTAATTCGAAAATTATACTTTTGAATAAAGAATGATATTTTAGAATTGGGAGTGCAGTATTTTATTCGTGGACATTGCTCATTAAAATTTGAATCGTAATATTTCCCCATTGTTCCAGTTTTAACATTGAATAAAAATCTTATTAAAAATATGCTATTGACTAATTTTATTAATGCTTTTGAGACTTTTGATTTTTTTTAAATATTCTTATAGCCAAATGGTATATAATGTTAAATTTCAGTTGTTATTTTTAATTCAGTTTCTAAAATTTCTTGTCAATTTTTTTAAATAACAATTTTAACTGTTGTAAAAAATCTTATTTTTGTTACTGCTTAATGGTTGTTACTTTTTAATATATCTTAATTATTGTAAATATATTTTTCTGCAATTAAGAACTGATTTTTCAGTTGAATATAATTTAATATAATATTGTATTCAACTGCATATGATTTAATATGATGTATAATATTAAATAGTATTAAATTAATATAAACATTGCTCTTTATATCAATTCATACAGGCTTTTAGACCATATTTTGTTTAAAATACAATACTTTTTTTCAATTTTAACTTTATCTATATTTATTAAACTTAAAAGGTTACTCAAGATGAATTCCACATTTTCTGTGCGATTGGTTGTAAAGTATTAATTGTAGTTGTAAAGTATTTAAGTATTAAAAAAATGCTATAATAAATGAACTATAGACAAAAAGCATTTAACATTTTTCTCCAGAGGAAATTATGCATCTACTGCAGGCTTTGTGAAAAATAAAACTGAATAGCATCTAACGTATTGTAAAATATCATAGTAAATAAATTATGATCAATATATGAACTTATAAATTTCTCCTCAGATGAAGTTATGTATCGAATAACATCGAATTTAGCATATAATATAGCACGATATATTGCGATAAATTGATCGTGATCAGACGAGAATTTACAGATGAAACTAAAGATGAAATATCAATTCAATTGTCTCGATTACATATAAAATGAATAATGAATTAAGAACTTACATGCTGAAAAGTAGTGTACGAGAACTAAGATCAGATGGAAACAGTTTTTTTTTTTCAGAAAAAAATTTAACTACACCAACATATGCAAAACGAACATATCTTATCTATTGTAAAATATTATATCAAGTAAACAATAATTAGGAATTAAACGAATAGCGCTTTTTATTGATGAAATTATGTATTAAATTATATTCAACATATATATTTTAAAATATTACAGTAAATTAATTATGATCATACGAGTATTTACCGATGAAACTGAGCAAACGTTTCTGCATTTGTCCATATTATGAATAAAATGGACAATGAATTAACAATTTATATATTGCAAAATGTTATCGTATGTGAACTAAAAACAAACGTTTTTTACCAAGAATAAACTTAAGAATTATACCAACTTATGAGCAAAATGAACATTGAAACAACATATTACACCATGGAAGAATAAATCTCATGAAAAATCAATGAGGGCCATTGAAGATCATCACAAATTCATTTCCCTCTCATTAACAAACTCAGAAGACGACAATCACTCTTCAAAAGATATCAAAAATAAAGTTTCTCCTTCTAAGGGAAGGAGAATGAGAAAGTACAACGTCGTCGTCCCCCAAAATATTTTTGATTAGCTCAAATGAATTAATCGAATACACGGATCGGGAAGATAAAAAAAAAAGTGTATACTCTCTTTTCCATAAGTCCAATTAGCACTCCCAAGGGGAAGAGGAAATTTTGTTCCTGAAATGAGTTTATTGAATAAAGATGAGAGAATTTGATTGTTCATAACCTTAACTGGATTAGAGCTTTTGTCAATAAATGACTCTGTTGTGGTTCGTGGGAGCCCCAAGGATATGTACTCTCTAACTTCTTTCTATCTCTTTAATAAATGCTTTGAGGACCTCTCTTTCAGAAAGATTGGAGGCCCTTTTTTTATGGTCGTCGTTTTTTCCCCCTCGACAATGCGTCGGTCGTTTTGTCTTAACTGTTCATTTAATGTCGCGTTTATTATCATTAGTTTTGCTTCTAATGGGCGGTTTAATTTTATTTGTAATTCACTGGTACTCCGTTATTGCTCCAGGTAGAAAAGATTTTCGTATATTAATGTTTGGTCACGCAAAAGGTAAAGTTGGTATGCAAAGGTAAAATGTGAGGTTTGGTTCCGTATTGTCGTAGTTGAGAAAGCGGAAAAAGGGAAGAATCTCGGCTTATTTGCGAGTCGTTCGAGTGGAAAAAGGGACTTTTATGGGGAATTTCTTTCAGATAAATTGTCTTATTAACATCGATGTATAGGTTGAGAGAGGTGCTTTAAATGCAAATGATATTAGGGTCGGCAGCAGAATGAAGTTGTAAGAAATAAATTGCTTATTAGTCAGATAATTATATTAAGCAATGTCTGGTTGAAAAAATGTATTATTAGAAACCTATGAGCCACTTAGAATCAGAAAAACATTTTTATTAAATTAATAGGAAGTTTTATATTAGCTGATAGATATTTAAAAATAATTGTGGAAAAACTAAATGTGAAATTGATTATTAGATATTAAAATGAAAATTTTTAGAATTATTTGTTATTTATTATGAAAAATTTTCTATTCTTATTAGAGCAGCATTAAAATTGACTTATAGTTTTTAAGAAATGCTTAAAATAAATAGAATATTATGATGTAAAGAAGATAAAAATCTGTAAGAAACAAAGTACTCATCAATTAGCTAATTATATTAAGTTAAGGATTGGTAAAAAAGCGTATTAAAAACCTGTGATAGCTCAAGCCGGTAAAACCTTGCTTAATTAAATTAATATATGGTTTTGTTTTACTAATGAAAACTTCAAAATAAAAGTTAGAACCAAAACAAGAAAAAAAAGTGGGTTCATTGGCTACTTCAAAGAATATTTTTATTCAGTAATTAATTTTTTAATTTGTATTTCTGTTTATCATTTAATCACTCTGGTTATGAATAAATTTATGTATATACATTCAACCTTTCTTCTGAAATGACAGGGTCGATTACAACCAAACTTTATATACTTATTATTTAGGACAAATAAAAGAACCGTCAACTTTTCAAATTGTAAATTAAATTTTCAATTATTATATATATATATAAATTAAAATTTAACACACTTGATTGTAAAACAAAGCTAATATATAGCAATTTCTTATTTTATTTGCTTTAAAATGCTTGTTTAAAGATATCTAAAAGAATTAAAAGAAATGGTACGTTCTTTCTTACAGTTACAATATCCATGGTCTGTGAATCAAGCTGTGTATTGTAATAGAATGATTATGAGATAATAATTTTTATATGGATTTTGTAAAATTATTATTCTTTTGCATACTTAATAATCTTAATTTTTTTTGTCGTGTCCATGAGAGTCGAAATTAAATATGTCCATGTATTTTGAAAATTTCTTCTGCGACTTGCTTGATGTTGTCTCTATACGGATCTATCATAGTTGGCAGTATACAAATCTTTCTCAGGTTGGCGCTCATAGTCGGACAGTCGTAGATGTGAGTAGGCGTAAGCTCTGTATCAGGACAATGATCACAGCTTCTATAGATCTTCATGCCCTCTCCATCGATCTTCATACCCCTGTGGTGTCCGGTTCTCAGCCTAGTTATGGTTTTAATAGTAGATAGACAAAAAAATATTGCCTACTCTAATGTCTTGAATAATAAAGTTTTAAAAAATAGATTAGAATAAATATTATTTACGCTTCTTCGTTATATATCATTCAATTTTAATGAATGTATTCATTTCAGAAACGAAAATTAAATATAATTCTTTATATCATTTCTAGTTAAACAAACATATATTCCAAATTGCGAACAATATATCCAAAATTATTTTGCCGCTGCAGCAACGCGCCGGTTAACAGCTGGTATACTATATATCTTGTTCAAATTTTCAATCGTTAATCAAATAATTTTTATTCATTCATTCAAAATCAAATTTATTTTGTCAAACTACTAGTGGCTGACAATTGATGTTAATATAGTTTTTTTTTTTCAAATATTAGTTAATTCATTTTATTTAATGAATGCACAATAGTTTCAATAGAATTTAAGAGGTTTATAATGACAATTGAAATCAACTGTCATTAGCTCAATCGGGTTTCAGAATTTTTCAGGTGAAGGTGAAGAATGCGTGATCAGTTTTTGCGATTTGAAATTATATACCACCATCAACTTCATAAATTAAAAAAGAAAAAAAAAAAATAGAAATCGGATAATTAATAACAAAAATAAAAGCCTTACACGATATGTAAAAAGTAAAATGCAAAATTATAAGAAAACTCGGTTTCTATTTTGACACTTAATAATGTGATTCTGACATGAGTATATACTTATTTACATTAATTGTAATTATTTAATAAAAATTAATTATTTTATAAATAAAATAATTGTAATTATTTAATAAAATTATTTATTAAATTTTATTAATAATTTATTAAAATTGTAATTATTTAATACAATTGTAATTATTTATTAAAATAATTATTGTAATTATTTAATATTTATAAAATAATGTAAATAGTTAATAAAATAATGTGTAATTATTTAGTTAAAATATTTTTTGTTGAACTAAGTAGAAAAGAAAGTAGAAACTAGTATGTTACTAGTTTCTAGGTTAGCTACATTCACTAACAATAACAACACCTCTCCTCTCGAAAATTGACACATCCAATTAACCCTCCGACCCCTTTGACCGGCGGATAACCGGAACTTGGAAAACGGCTGGTGCAGAGACGTTGCAAACGGAATACTTAGCAATTCAAAACTCTGCGCCGGATCAAACCTTCCTCTTCTCTCTAATTAGGCTTTCGTCCACTGTACTTGTGCGAGGCCGGATTGTGGGGATCTAATAGAGTTCCACGCATTAACCGCAGTCCGGCTCCTGCTGTCAATGACACTAACGAGGACGACCGGACGTTTTGGAAGCTATCCGGGGAGGGTTTTCTGGTTGGAAGTTCTGCAACATAGAGTAGGTATGGAGTGGGACGGATTTCTCAAGCGAATGATTCGACTGCACGTTCTAAAACCTGACGTCGCAATTCTGGATGACGTGAAGAGGTGTGATGTGAATACCCTTTTCACCCTTATCGAGTGAATGGGAAGGTGCAATATAAAGCCACCGGTAGGTGGAAGTTGGAATACGTAATGGAATTTTAGTGAATATATTGACATGGTTAACAAGATTGAGAAGAGGCATTTTTTTTTCATGAAGATTGTCTAATAAATGGTGAAAATGTTAATTAGAGCAGTTAAAAAGTAAAAGAAAATTAAATTGTATATGGTTGAAGGAATGTCTAGATGGTAAATGAATCACTATTTTACATTTAAAGTACTTAAATTAAAACTCATTTTTGGTCAATAACCAAAATCATTTTCAGCTTTTTATCTAAAGACCTCTTAAATTTTTGTTAAAGTACTATTATTCTATTCTTATTATAGAAGTAAAAATAGAGACATTTTAATATAACATCTCAAAATGGAACTGTGAACAATAACGCAAATGAGATGTTTTTATTACTTTTTGGTTATTAAAATTTTTGCCCCTATTTCATTTCTTTTCTAGCGCATTATATATTTTTTTCATAAATTCGATGTTATTTCTTTGTTTTGACAGCATTGATAGACATTTAGATAACTTTAAAATACTTAAGTACCTTGATGCAGTGAATTTTAGTAATACATACATTTAAATCGTATTTATAACATTTATTAAGTGATAACAGAATCTCCATGTTAGTTTACAAAAATTGAAAAAAAATATGAAAAAAAAAATTAAGAAAAATTAAACTTTACTTTAAAAAAAAGAAATTTGATGATATTTGTTACATAGAAGGCAACAATGTATATTCAGTAGAGTGAGAAAAAATAAGACAAATAACTTTTTCAATATTTAAAATGTAGAAAAGGAACTATATTCAAGAAAAAAAAGAAGAACTTATCAATCTCAGAAAGTTTGTGGAGAAATTCTTTCTTCATATGATAGAATACAAGAAACAAATTTTAAAACCATTTTCTCCATACATTAAATACTATAAAAATGTCAGCACAAAATCTGTTATATAATTAGCATATAAAACTGTTATAGAAATGAACCAAAATATGTGTAGTGAAGAATCATTGAAAACTTGCGCTCTTTTTGTGCTTTGAAAAAATATATGATTCCACAGAAATCTTTAATTTTACATTATTAATTTCTTTAAAAGAATTTTAATTAACCCAAAATTTTTATCAGTGATTATTTAATCAATTTATGAGTGTTTATACAAAACGAAGAATATATCATTGAAATAATTTCATTTTTATTAAGAATACATAGAAAAGATCCTTGTATACCTTATTAATATAATATTAAAATATCCTTGAAAACATTCATTTAAATTAATTAAGCTAAAATTACATCATTGTAAAAATATTATTGATCTTTTTAATCTTAAGTTGACGTTAATTAATAATTAATTAACTATGTTATGTTGAAGTTAACCCTCACTTACATAGGTGGCGCAAAGAGTGCTCCAGTCTTTAAAAAATCCTTCGCGAATTCCAAGAAAATCACTTGATTAACACCTGCTCCCGACTTAACCTCTCTTCACTGATTCGTTTTAGATATTGTAGCGGTAAAAAGTTGAAGGTCGCTGTTTCCCGCGTTTCCTTTCGAGTTTATTTCTAACTAGTCTCTCGTGGCGCAAACAGTGCTATACTTGTGTATTTGTTTTTACCCTTCGTACTTTGCTATTTGATTTTTATATGGTTATAAAGCAATATTACTGTTCACAATGCTTTTGAATTATTTAATTTGTCAATCTTTGAACTTATTTGCTAATATATAAAAGGCAAATTGAGTTTTTATAGATTTATTTCAGGATTCGAAGGAGAAAAAATATAGTTCATCCTGACGATTATGCGAGACTTTTTCAAGGGTTATCGGATGAAGAATTAAGCGAATATAATGACGAAGAATTTGATACTGACAGTGAAGAGCAGATACATGAAAGTGATCATTATTTTCAGTCTGAATTAGAAGCAGATTTTGATGAAGAAATCCAAACAAAAATAAACAACGATGAAGACTACTTTACTAAAATATCACGTGAAACAAATAGATTATATGTGTATAAATTGTCATAATCGGAGAAAAAAATGAAGAATATGATTTGTTCGAATAAAAAATTCATAACTTTATTGTCAATTCATAATCTATTTTTATTCCAGAGTTTCCATTAAATCGCGTATAACTTATTATTTCACACATTATAAAGATCAAATTGTGGTAAATATATTTTTATTTCATTGCTTAACATGCATGCTGTTTATTTAAATAGTGTACTTATAGAATAATACAAAAAGTATGGCTTCCTAACTTAAAAAGTGACTGGCGCACTATGTGCGCCACCTGTGTAACTACGTAATTTTTTCCCACCTGTGTAACAAAGGGTTAATTAATTATTTTTTTAACTATTTAAATGATTGAAGTTTCTTTTATTAAGTTATTTAATTATCTTATTTAACTATTTCATTTATTGAATTTTCTTTTATAAATATTACAGTATGCGCATCCACCATACGTGTTTTATTTCATTTACTTATTTGATGCTAGATGACTGACTATCACTTTCTGCCAGAGGTAGGTGCAGGAATTCAAAATCAGAATAAAATGTTGCGCAATTCTTTTTCAGTGAATTATTTATTATAATTAAAAGTATTATTGAAAGCATAAATAATTTTGAATCTTTAACTAAAATGCATTTCCGAATTAAATGAATAAACATTATTTCCTTTCATTCTCTTTTCATCAATTGCTTATTATTTATTAAAACAAATAATAATATACTGTCGACACCATTCTTAACTTAAAAATTTCTCTCCTCCCATTTCTCTCTTTTGGGGGTATGATTCATGTACACGCAGAAGTGACGAACACTATAAAGAAGGATGAAACACGAAATGAGGAAGGGCCGATGAACATTTTGTCTCTGTGAATATACATTACGAGATTTTAATGGAGTTCGACAATATTTTATCACTTCATTCGGAGTGTGAGAACCATTGACTAATGCATTTTCACAGAGTTTTTGTTGTATTGATTAAGTAGAAGATGTGAAACGCGATCAGAAAATAATAGAATATTTTAGAATGAAGTTAATAGGAGCTAATTTAAGACAAGACTTTGGAAATTAATCAAGGTTAAATTTTATATATATATATATATATATATATATATATATATATATATATATATATATATATATTGTATATATTTGCTTTTATTATACGAGCTTTTATAAACTTTGGAGTTAGAAAGCAATATTCTATCACGAAATCAACGACAAAATTCTTGCAATTCCTTTCTATGTCTAAGTGACCAAGATAGTATATCAAACATAAGTTATCGTTCTATTTCCAACAATATGCTAATAAATTAGGAAGTTTTACAATGTACTGGTGTAAAAGAAATCTTAAATAGAAACGAAGGGAGCATTTCTTTTACAAAGTGGAAGTGTCAATGATGAAAGATTTTTTTTTTATATTTCTAATACTTGTACATATAGATAAATATATAATTGACATTTAAACGAGGATATTAATTTATATCATTTCTATTTACAAAATAAACAATGAATTCGTATAATTGATACCAATGTATATATTTAATATCTCAAGATAAAAATTATTCATTTTTATTTATAGTTTTACTCCTCTCATAGAAACGGTGTTTCCGTTATAACTCATACTAAACAAAATCAAATTTATTATAATTATGGCCCTTTTCAAAATTAACATCAAAAGGTTGTATTCAGCTATAATAATATTTCTTACATTAATATTAATATTTTGTATTAATTTCATCTTTTAAAATAAAGCGAAATTCTCTTACTTGTCAGAAATTGCTTTTTATACTTAATTATGTGAAATTGTCCCATACTCTTTAGCATGATAGATAAAAATTTACTTCATTGTTGCGTTTTTTCCCCTTTACATTACTTTTTTGCAATATATAGCTTTGCAAAATTTAGTGCCTTGATTTAAGAAGACAAATTTTGCATTTATGTAATACATTAATGAGCCATACAAATGCCATGTAAAACATGATATAATGCATTTCAATATACACTGTAGGTGTATGATGAAAAGTTCCCCAGACTGGATAACAAATAACGATGCCTTTTTTACATGAAAACCTGAAACACAAGTAGAAAACACGAGTACATGCAAGAAAGCGTAACAATATAGAGGTAAAACTCAATACGTTAGTTTACAGCACACAGCATGCAGAGATTGAAACTGGCAAACTCATTCCACAATCAGGAAAGAATGTGCTCACAATACCGACTCACTTAATTTCGATTCTCCTGCAAATTCACTGGATCAACTGAATCTCAAGTTTTAATACATATATCACCATAATTCTTATATTTTCTATAAACTTCATTTTTTTCTATAAACAACCAAATTACAGATCTGAAATACACTCAGCATCCAGAAAATTGTGTAATTATTTACCTTATTTTTAGATTAGGTAAGAAGTGAAGCAACATTGCAGATTTGTTACAGTATGAATCGGTAACATCTGTATAACTAAGTCGTATTGTGTCATTGATAAAAATAATAACAGCAATTTGAATTGTTTTATTTATATGTTGTTTTCGTTTTATGAATATTGAATATCAAAACAAATGAGAAAAAAAAAGTAGGTAATCTTTTCAAATTTATTATTTTTATCAACGAAAAGTTGATAAGGTATCATGATAACAGTAATTTTTTTAATTATATTTTTCTGGATACTTTAGCGTTTCGATTTTTTTTTTCGAAATTTTATAGAAAAATGTAGTTTAAACATTTAAAAAAAAAAACTGACGTTGCATTATAGTAAACCCAATTTTTATATTTCCTTAAAAAAATTAAATAAGGTAAATAATTTCAAAAATTTTAATCGAAAAAAAGTGATATGAACCTATTTGTATAAAATATCTCCTGGAATATTTTAAATTCTTAACGATTTATAATTCCACAATTTTTTTCAAATTTGAATAAAATCTGTGATAATATGTCATTTTTTGCTAACTGAAATAATATTAACTGAATATTCCATATTAAAAGAAAAATGAAAAGTTTTTCTGTACACAGAAGGAAAAAAATCAAATTAATCTAATTAAAAGCAAAGCTCCTCAATTTTTTTTATTTACTAGAATCGTGCGAATATTACAAAAATGCAATTATTTCTTTGCATATGACAATTTTAAAGATTAAATCTGTAAAACTAATGTAACTGTTTTGTGTAACTTTTATTTTCATTAGAAGGGATAAAAAACTTTTTTTTAAAGAAAAAAAGAGTTTAGGGGATTATTTTTGTGTGATAAAAATATTTTGTGTATCAAGGTTTAATTATTTCCTCGAGTTTCAGAAAAAATCCAACATTTCTCCTTATTTTAATTAATGAAAATATTATGGTACATATGTATTGTGCGAGAATAACGACTTTTTTCACCAATTTTTAAATCTAATTAAAGCAATCTTAAGCAATTTAGAAAAAAAAAAAATGTTATATTTGTATGGTTAATTTTTTTCCCATATTTGTAAATGATATTTTCTTCTGAGTGAATAAGGTATTTGGCGATTTTTTTTAATATGTAGATAATTGGAGGAATTTTAATTCTCGAATGCTTGTATTTCTTTAAACATGTAAAAGAATTTATGCAATAAATTAATGTATTTTATAATATGTAATAAATTAATTCAAATATATATAATAAATTAATAAATTCCGATGTAATGAAATTAATTTTGAAGTTTCCATTAAAAAAAATCTTTTATTACTTAATTAATATTTTTTAGTTGCTAAATTGAAATTAAAGTACATATATTTCTGTTTAATTTTAGCAACAAAGATTATCTATTTGACTTAAAATATTTTGAGTTTTGGCCTTTTAAAATCCTCAAGCTTTTTAAAAAAGCAAATTAAATTACTTAAAACATGTATCTTGTAATTTCTCTTATTTGTTAAATGATTAATTACCCTGGTAGCAGAGTCTGTTGCACTATATTGTACAATATTGTGTGATATTATATGATATTAAACGATATTCCACAAAATTAAGCAATATTGCGAATACTGATCAATGTCACACAATATTATACAATATTTGTACGCTACTAAGGTAGTACAAAAATTTCAAAAATCTAAATTATTAAAAAAAATAATATAATAATGTTCCTGATTACCTCAAATGTAAAAAAAAGAATAAAAAGTTACGATGTTTACTGTTTCAATAGTAAAATCATGAAACAGTCCCTCTCAACCGTGAAAAAGGTCTATAAATTACTTAAATCAATGTGGAACCATCCCCTATTGAGTGGAACATTGAGGTGACCAGAAATGCATACACAGCAAGTTACTTAGGCTTAATAATTCGCGGTGAAAGCTGGCACAATCCCTCTTTGGGCTGTAAGCTACTTACTAGTAGCCGCTGATCATTGCATTACCTGAAACTTCACGTCACCCCTGTGAAGTTTCTGCCCAGCACCCCTTACACACCTACCTATTTCTGATGACCACAGTTTCTAGCTCCAATTCATTAACTCGAGATCGTTTGCAGGTTTTTAGAGGAAGAGGGAGGTATCGGGAGGGGCGATGTCGAACCCTCTAACTGTACAATTAAGATCAACTGGAACCGCAGTAAATCAAACCTTCCGGCGGGGTAGGAACTTTGGGCTTTCTCAACTCCAGTGTTAGTCGACTAATGAATTGTAGGAGCAGGAACAGGGGGAAGGGCAGTAAGCCTGCAATGAACATGGCATTAATCATAGGTTTTGTGGTAAATTTAATTTTAAAAACCAGAATGCTGATGAGAAATTTTAAATTTTATCTGGGAAAAATTCATTAAAAATTGAATGAGTGGGTGAAATAAATAAGAAAAGTAAATGATCAAATAAGAATGCTTCTTTTCTTAGCTTAAAGGCATTCGTTATTTTCAATCAGGTCTCCCTTTTTGAGCGGCTGATGCATTCTTGGATAAAACAAAGTTCTGAGAAATTCTCAGTTATTAAAATTTTTCTTTCCATTCATCAAGTCAAGTATTTGAATTCATTTACTCGTATTTAATTCGGCTTGGAAAATAACTCTGCATGGAATTCAATCTCTTTTGGAGAAATGAAATAAAATTATACCAGCAACTCTAAGCAACAATTCGGCACTGTCGATTATTGGAGCAGAAAATTCAAAGAAACATCAAATTTGTAATAAATTTCGATTTTTCATGAAAAAAACTATGGCACAGATATGTGTTTATTAATTTATGAAGATGCAGCTATTCGCTCCAATGCATATTCATAAATTCATTATTTTTAAAAATAATTTCTATTCAGGAACTTCTAAGAACCTGAATTATAATTTTACCAGCATGAAATTTTGAAAAATAAAATATTACATTGGATATTAAAGATTTCATTGAATAATAAATAGGTTATTATTGTGCTCGAAAATAAATTGAAATTTTCAACTAACTAATAGTAAAAAAAAAAACAATTTTTGATTTCTATGAAATGTTCTTAGAATTTTTGATAACTTGGAAATAATATTAGAAACATTAAAGAATTTGTCACGTTCTTTGTAAACATCTTGTTTTACCACATTATTGAATTTTTAATGGGGATTAATTAATATGGAATATTTTTTAACTTCATCGTATTATTTAATGAGAATAAAAAGCATGGATTTAATTCAATCTGTCTAGTATAAGATAAAGCAGATACCTTTACTCTTAAAGCAATAATACAGTACCCTTCTTAAATCATTTATCGTACATAGTGATATTAAAAGCGATGAATCCATTTTAAACTAATGGTAGTGTTGTACCTTTTTAACAGAAGAAAATAATATAACAAGTACCAGTATTTTTTTATTATTATTTCAAATGATTTTCATTTGTTGGATCATCGAAAATAAAAGTTAGTATGGAACTAAGGATAAGGATTTTTGTAAGATAATTATTAATTATAATTAAGATAATTATTAAGTATAATTATTTTTTTAATAAAATCCGAAATGTATTCTATAAAAATACAAAAATATCAAATCTTTTAAAAGAATGAATAGAATTTACTGACAAACACATGCAATGTCTTATAATGCATTTACAATAAATGATCAAATTATTACGATCCGTCCCCCACTACGATTTTGACCAAGTTTTTTACTTAAGGTATGCTGCATGATATATACCAGGCATGCACTCTTTGGAGTATGGGACCATACCCCATGAGCTGCTTTTTCTGATTCCTTAAGCTTTAATGGAATATATCTAGATGCCTGATATGCTTTCGATTTCATGCCGCAGATTCTCAATCGAATTAACATCTGATGGTTGTACAGACCTGCTAATAAGCTGTTATATGAAATGACCATCTAAGTCAAATAAACCATTGATGATACTCTTTGAACCATCTATGGACATTTCAGACAAGGGGTATTGCCTTGCCTGGAAGTATCTATTCATGGTAGAGGATACCATTTACATTACGGGAAGTACTTGATCAGCACTAACACTTAAATAACTTTGGACTTTCATACATTTTCCCACAGTAATCAAACGGTCCATACATTGCGAAGAAAACGCCCTCTCATCCCTGAACAACATTACTGAATCATCAGCTTGAAGTAAGATGGCAGTTCATGTGTTCTTACTGTTTTTTTTCATGTTTGCACTTTGCCATCTGCTTGAATAAGTGAGAATGCAATTCATCAGACCACCTGGCCCTTTTCCAGGCATCCGATCTCAATATTTGAACTCTTTTCAGGCCTCTAATTTTGTTCAAGGTAAAGAAAAAATAGCCTTTGTGGTGTACTGTGGATGAGCAGTTCGTTTACAGAGCTGTAATTAATCTTCTTCATTAAGATTCTTTGTAATTTTACATATTCTAACTTTTCTGTTGAACTGAGCAAGTCTGGCAAGTCTCCTTTCAATTCAAATATTTAGTAGCCTTTGATTAACCTTGATTGCCAGTTTTTGAAACTTGACTTTCTGCTTGGTAGTCCACACTCTTTTAACCTTAAGAACTGCTACTGTAGAGCATTTCTGAAGAAAAAGTCGTTTTATTGTTACTGGTTTGGACGCTTTGAGCATCTGCAATCATCTATCGTTCTTCGTAATTAATACAGAGCTTTATTTTTTGCTCTACTTATCAGCATTCTCTAATTATGATTATCTCATTTTACAGATAATCATAGATTTATTTGATACACCTAAAATAACTATTATTCTCTTGTGTAATTCTATTTGCTGCCAATAATATGGAATTAGGATTTAATAAAATTGGCTAGTAACTGATATTTTGGAACATAAACATGAATTTTAATTAAATTATTAATTTAAAATATTTTCATCAAGAAAATATGGATACATAAATTTGTGCAGATTGTCATTTCGAATATGGAGTGAAAACAAAATGTAAAATTCCATGTTTCTAACCATATAACCAGTCAAATTATGAATTAAATTTTAAAAGAAGTGCATGCATAATAATAACTTTTAAAATAACTTTTATATGAAGATAAGTCAAATTTCATTCAGGTAACCCTCTGCGTTTATGAGTTGTTGCTTTCATATATACATATAGATAAAATTTTAGAGAACATAGCATAAAAAATAAGTGTTTTCAGTTAAAAATTTAGGAAAAATGATATTTGGTGACATCTATCTCTGTCTACATGTGATATTTTTTCAAATCACAAGACTTTTGTTTTTTGTTAGATTTTTGAAAGATTTTTTCAAATAATTGTTTTTATTTATGGGTTTTAGATTTTAAAATATACAATTATTTTCTTCTATAGTTTAAAGGATATTGATCCTAAGACCTCTTAATTCATTTGTCTTTAATTCTTGGATGCGTTTTTCACTTTTCATAATTTTTTATTTCCAAAAATTTGATTAATTTCAATTTAATTATAAATAAATAATGCTTCTGAACATACAAGAAAAGAATTTATTCTAATTTAAAAATAATTTTCTTTCATTATTCCAGAAATAATGAAATTATAATTATAAAATTTTGAATCCAATTAGCATTAACAAATGCTTTATTTTTTTTTCATCCATTAACTATTTTATATGTTATTAGTACTTCCTTTTAGTAAGCAACATGGATTTCATTCTAATATATCCATCATTAAATGCATTTTTTTTTTCATTTTTTTATAACTAAGACAGTTTCTTTGTTAATAAATAAAACTTTATGAAAACATAAGTATATAACATTTTTTTCGATTGAAATAAATATCAACAAAACAAGTAAAAAATAGCTATCCCTAATAAATAAATTTATTTTGGAAAGCGCTAAAAAGTATCAATCGATATAAAATAATTTCAATTACTAAAAACTATTTATTTTGTCTGAAAGTATTTTTTATTCATTATTCAATTTCACCTAATATAATATAACAAAAGAAAATAAATATGCAACTTTTAATAAATGAACGTTTGGGCTTCTAAATAATTTTGTAATAAGCTGCGGGATTTCTCAATAACTAAGCAGTTGTGTTTTAAAATAGTGGGTTCGATTATTTATTTGCGAAACTTTACTTCTGAAACTTTTATTCTGTTCTTAAAAGAGTCATTTGATAATGTTTGAAATGCGTTTAATGGTTTTTCCTAATGTCAAAATTCAGAAGAATATAAATTTTTGAATTTCATTGATATGACCTGCTGTTCATATGTTGTGTCTTCCTTAAGGGCAGAGAAACCGTTTGTCTTTCAAAGATACGGAAATTCCTTTATCGCCTCAAAAACCACAATTGTAGCTTAAGCTCTTCATAAAAAACATATCAGAATCCATCTTAGCTAATGATTATTAAGTAAATATTTTGTTTTAGAGTTCTCAGCTAATCTAACTGAGAGAGGGTCTATATTGGACAAAGTAAGCACCTCTAATGATCAATCAAACTTAACAAAAGAGGGTGGAAATTCTACAATAATATTCGGGCATCCGTTGTCAACTGAACGTTGAGGTTTGTTACAATTTTCATAAAGTTCAATACATTTTATGGAAAATGTCAGCACATACATGAGTATATGAAGAAATTTTATGAATAATATAAATTTTATTTTGATAACAATTGTATATATGTACCTAAAAGTAAAAATTCTTCAAAGCGTTGGATACAGATCTCTTCGTTTACATGGAAACTCGCCATCTGTAATGAATTTAGTAGATGAGAAGATTTTAATTTATGATTGTGTTATTAAAATCGTTGATATATGTGTAGTACAAAACTAAATGTTTCAGCGGTTAAATTGAAGGTGTTTAATACTTTAATTCCGTATATGAACACAATAAATCAGTAATGCAAAAGCAATATAAATGAAATGTATTCCTCAATGGTATGTATTCCTCACATTATAAATCTATGTGGAATTTTCAAATCATTCAAATAAAGGGAAGAGGTTAGAAAAGCATTTTTAATTTTGTTCTCTATTCTACGAAGCTCGAAAAATTCTGTATTGATAAACTTAAAAAAGTCAAATACTCCAGTTGTAACTAAGTGGTTAAACAAACAAACGAAAGTTCATCTAGCTCTAAAAATATTATATTTTACCTAAGAGCACAAACACAAAAAGTTACAATTAAATATTAATTGGACAAAACAATAACACGCACACACAAGCAGTGACAAATAAAACATGCTACACCGTTGACGGCTGGAAGTCGACCTGGAGTGTTTTGATTGGTACTGATAGAGGGCACGTCTAGTTGTTACACATTATTATTTTTTTATAATAGTTAAAAAACTTTCTTTGTGCATCATCGACAAATTAATCGATGATAGATTTTTTTTTTGCTTTTAATGAAATTAAAGATCAAAAGTCATTCCCAAAAATAAGTAATCCGTTGAATCCAAAAGACCCTGGTTTGTTACCGAGTTTTGACTACAAGCATTAATTAGCATTTATTCCATCAGACTGAAATCTATCAACCGACATCTCTTTATATTCCTCCAAAACTAATCTTAAGCCGGTGTTGCCAACTGAGCAGCTGATATATTAGATGTAGTCTTGTTCCCAATAGAGTGAATAAAAATAAGTACATAAAAATATGATTTTCAAGTAAGCCAAAACATTGAATATATATGATTGAATATAGTGAATATAATGTATTTAAAACTCAAATTTTCAAAATCCCTAAGAATTTCAAGGAATCCATGTGTTTAAAATTGGTAAAAAATAAAATAATTTGCTTGTATATTTATTTCTGGTTTCATTCAAGCACTATAGGTTCAGAAGAGATAAGCCAATCTTTTTTTAGTAATTTGTTTATTTCTAAGGGCCTGTCATCGAAAAATACGATTTTATTTTACTACGCATATAATACTGTCTTCTTAAGACAACTACACTAATTCAACAATTCTCTCAATGTAAGTAACTTCAGTTCTTCGATTAAAACAATTTTCTTACGACTTAAATCTTCTTCCCTGCTTCAGAAAATTCCCCTCTAAAATTCAAAAGTAAAGTACGTCGTTTCGATAGATCCACCCGAATTTGACATCAAAAAGACATGTATTTCCACTTTGCTACTCTTAAAACACACCCCTAAGATCTAATTTACTTCTCCGAATCTGGCATCAAAACAAATGCGAAGCCCATATCATCTCATTTGTCCCAGCCACTTCCCATTTGAATATATTTTCTCAGAGCGAAGTTTAATTTCTAAAAATTAGTTTGGGCAGCATGTATGCATGCGTGTATGTACGTATGTATGAGTATGGCTTTGAAGTGTGCTCTTCATTCCGGATCAAATGTTTTAAAAGGACAACTTGATCATATTTCTCCCAAAACTTAGATTACATTTCCTTCTTCTACTTCTTGTTTTCCGTCTTCTTCACAAAGACTTCGACTTTGTGTGTTACGTCATTGATGTGTTTTGGCAGAAATGGATTCGCAAAGCATGCCGGGAACTCAATTTCAAATTTTTATCTTGTTGCTTCGTAGTTTTCATTGGGATATGTTTGATTTGACTGAAGCGGATGTAAGAATACTGATTTGTATTTATAAAGTTCATTCATGTACCTATAGGGTATTTCTATAGGAGGTATTTCAAGATTGTAACGTTTGAATAAGTTGCATTAAACTACATCACTAAATGTATTTCAAATGGAAAGTTCCTTTTAAAATTTAGATAGAAGAGGTACTTATTTATCCATGAAATGAAAAAGTTATTTATGATTAATGTTTGCAAAATTATAGATCAAATAGCTCAATTTAACAGAATATTTGGTTTGCATATTTCAGCAAATGCATTTTAGATCGTAAAGACTGAGTTGTTGCAGATAAGGTAAGAATCATGCTTTTATAATCAAAAAGTTTACTTTTTGAAGAAAATTGCGTTTTTTCGAAAATCAAATATGTATTAAAATTGCCTTTTTTTATAAAGTATGAAACTAGAAAATATTATATCTGTCGGAAAATTGGATAAATATTTATACTTCAAATGTTCCCCATTTCGAACTTTTTAAAAAATCAGCCTTACAAGATAATTAAGAAATTTTACTAACTATTTTAAAATTCTATAGTTTTCTTAAATAAATATCTTGTGTTTTATTACTATCTATCAACCATTATGGATGAAAAAATGATTACTGAAATAGTACTATGAATTATGCTATTACCAAAGTACTATGAATTATGCAGATAGATAATTTTGTATCTATCGGAAAATTGGATGAAAGGATTTTGATGAATATCAGTAATTCGAATCTTTCCGGGTTTTTTTTTCTAAATCAGCTTATCTAAAAAATAATTAAGAAATACTACGAACTAAGTGATGAACATTTAATATCGTTTTCTTTTATTTATATATTATATTGTTTTATTACTATCTATTAATAATCATTAATGTTGTTGTCGTGTCCGTGTTTTTCACGGAAAGGGGGTGCAGTAGCTTCTGAGGGTAAAGACCCCTGAGCACCCATAGGGCAGAAGTCTGACTTCTAGCGCCCACACACGACACAACCCTTTTTAGGGGATGGTCGAATTCATTCATACTCTCATTCAGCCATCAGCAAGTCGGAATTTAGATCCAAATCAGAGACCGACTCATCCCTGATTCAGTACCTCCAGAGGTATCGTTTTGTTATGGGAACTTGGAGGACTTTGCAGTCTCGACATATTTAACATGCCCCAACTGCCATTAGCCAACATGGCAGTCTTTGGCCAAGACGAGGACAGAACCCGCGACCTTTCGGTTACGAGACTGACGCTCTACCAACCAGACTACCGCGGTACATAATCATTAATGTGAAACACATAAAGGAAATATGCCCAATACCATGAAATATGCACTTAGAAAATTTTGTTGTAACTGTCAGAAAACAGGATGAAAAATTTTATTTAATTAATTAAAGTCATTAACCGATTTGAAACAAGCACAAGTCTATCAGATAATGCACACGTTGACATTTAGAAATACTTTGGGATTGTTTTCATTCCAAATCGTCGAGCACAAAAAGTTTCACGATTCTTTATAAGCGGTTTAAACTTTTTAATGATTTAAATTAACTAAGACAAACAATAAATTAAAAAATAATGTTCTCGCATGATAGCTTAAATTTTGCGATTTCCTTTTTTATATGTAAGTCAATAAAATATATGAAGTTAAATAAAGGCCTTAAAATGATTTAGAAATGCTTATACTTCACATTTTTCAAGTTTTCAATTTGTTTTTTTAATTAACTATCTATTAGTCAACGGCATAATTAAGAGACCCAAAGAATCAAGTGAGTCAAACTGTGTAGAGTTCAATTTATATCCTGTTATTACTACCTATCAGATATTATGGTTGTGAAGCTGATGACTGAAATATAAACCAATAAGAAAAAATAAGTTTGAAAACCAATAAGTTTGAAATTTGACTCTAAAAATATTTTTTTTAATTCAAAATTTCTATCAATTCCTTTAGTTAATCAAGAATATTTTTCTTCATGCGTATATAACCGTGTTCAACCAAAAAGACTAGGATGATAGATAAAAAAAATTAGTGTATTAGCTACCTCAAAATTTCAATTCCATATTTAAATGTGAACTAAATCTGTTAATGTAGAATTTACTTGTTTAATTTGTCATGTCCTTTATACCTGAAATATTTAAACCTAAAAATCAAATTCACTATATAAAAATTTCTAGATGAAATCAAATGTTTGTTCAAAAGTACATAAGCGTGAAGTACGCAAAACAAACTTAATTTCGTTTGACTTCAAACTAGATGAGAAACTCTGCGCATTACCTGAATATATTGAAAATTGAAAATATTAGCCTAAACATTGATGTAAAAGTGTTGAGCATGAAAAGAAACTCATTTCATTTCAATATGCTCTGAAATTGAACCCATAATTCTTCGCATTGCATAAATATACAGAATATTTAAAGTGTAAGCTTATCCAATTATCTAAAATTGCAGAATACCAAAAGCAAATTCAATTCTCACCATTATGCCCAAGAGCTGAAAACAAATTTATCCACATTACATTAATACATAAAAAATTTGAAGTATATCCATTGAATTCTGTCTTCATCCCAAATTTTATCGTTTCTGTTTAATGCCTACGAACGTTTGATTATAAATATAGTAAATAAAAATTCAAAATCTACTGTTGAATGATTTATTCAGTTTTTTAAATTAAAATTATTGAAAAAGTTGTACGAAATCAACTTACTAACTTTCACGACTTATTTTTAAAACTTATAATTTCTTAAATATGTTTTTGTGAAATATTCCCTAAAGTTATTTAGAAGAAATTCCAACATACATTAATAATGGATTGAATTAACAACTTAAAAGGAATTTTCGAGAACCTTTTCAAAGAGAGCAGCTAACACCTTAAAATTAACTACGTGCCAATTTCGGATAATCTAGATCCATCTCTATTATTCAGAGCATCTCGAACAATATTTTATATCAATCGAGCTCTGGAGAATTTAGAGATAATCTATAAGCTAATAAATACCATCGTGAAAGAAACCCTGTTGATATAGCTATGGATATGCATTCAAAGTACAACTGTTCTATTTAACTCATAATAATTCTTCACTCAATAAAAAAATCTAGTGAAAACTCATTAGAATATTGAGCAATTGGATTTCCCTTGTGTTGGAACAACTTTTCAAATATTTATTTACTAACTTGTCAAAAGGAAGAATCATGTATATAAAACAAAATATTAACTATTTTATGCTAACGTATTCAATATTCTATATGACATTTTAAAACAAAAACAAAGTTTTTGTATATAAAAAAGATAAAGAAGCGCGATCATGATATATCAGGAAATTAATGCAATTTCAGCACAGGAATGCTAGTCAATTTCTTGATTCAGCAAATCACTTGTCAGGAAAATGAGAATTTAGTAAGTCCTTACTTATCATTAATGCCAGTGGAATAAATAACGAGTAATTAAAATTCCATCAGCGAAGTTTAATAAATCAAGATGATTAGAAAATAACGTAGTGACTGCATTTCCAGAATAAGATTACAGATAGATGTCAAAACGTAGCTAGTCATTTAAACGTTGGGCATTTTTCTGTTATATCTTCAAATGAGTGTTCTAGCTATTTCATATAGTTTGGAAAAGTAGTTTTAGAATAAAATTATTTTATATGAAAGGATATGTGTTATTATATAAAAGGTATTAATTCTAAAGATAGAAACTAGTTTTGCTTTCATTTCTTAAAAAAATAGGTTTAAGAGTCACTTTTTCTTGCAATAATTTTTCAGATTGAACATTTGTTTTGGGAGTAAGGAAAATGTGGTTATTATTGCGGTTTCTTGAGTAAAGTTGCTGCAGTTATTAAAAAAGATATTTAAAAAAAAAGGCATTGGTAGTTAATATTAATTATTAGAAAAACTATTATTTAATTAAAAGTTTTTGGCCAAAACTCTCATGGAATTGGATTTTAGAATTTTTTTAAAATCCTAAGATAGAAATTTCTAGGTGAAAAAAAGAATGAAAATATTACCTGCAATTTTAATATAGATCGTAAAAAGAAAAATATCGACTAAAAAACATACAACTTTAACTCTCTTTAAGCTAAATAACTTAGCAGTTTCCTTATTGATGATATAAAACATATGTAACAATACTAGATACATCATTCATTCAGTTTAAAAAATCTTTAAAAGTTAACCTTCCAGCGGGAGCTACCGCCATACCAACATGAAAGGTCGCGCGTATTTCCCACATACGCTATAGTAAATTGCAAATTTTCAAAAGCGTTATATTGTAAATAGCTTACGATTAATAACTACAATCACTTTAAACATTTTTTACTTAAAAAGAAGCAGAAACAGTATAAACATAGATAGCAATAACAATAAAAAATGACCACAGGTTAACTGAATTGATTTAAAAATAATATAAATGAAATTGTCGATATTTTGACAGAACAATTTGCATATAAAATATAGAAGTGCAAAAATACAGAATTTATGTATAAAAAGAAAAAAAAACAATTGAAAGTTATATATGAAAAGGAAGAAAATAGTTTCATTGTTATTTTCATTTGTTGTTATTGTTATTTTCATTGTTATATCATTCATTGCAATTTGAGCAAATGCGTTTAATGTGCTCCAAACATATAAATTTCTGTCAAATCCCACAACCGAACCTCGTGATTCTAGTCCGTTTTTCTTTTTGGCATGTTTTTTCCCCTGACGTCACATCTTCCACTTCTTCAATAACTAGTTCGGCTTTTCTCTTCAGCGCCTTTCATTTTAGCTCACTTTTTAGAGATGTGGGTGCTCTTTTTCAATTTTTTCTTCGGAAGTGCATTTACCAGCTGTCGCTAGTCTAAAACAATACGGATTTATTTGTAAAATCATACAAAATCAGATGCGACAAAAACTTACATGAACGGTCGCGCGTATCTATAAAATACAAATATCTGATCGGCAGAGACCTATTAACGCCACGAGTTTATGACGACAACTGAAAATAGGTCAAAGGGAGGGTGACAAATAGCCAAAGATAGGCGTTCCCAGTGCCACCAGATCTGAAGGTATACAACGAAATTCATCTCTAGTGTAACTCTCAAATACGTGCGCCCGCTGGAAGGTTAACTTATTTACTCAAAAGAAGTCATTTTAGAAACAAAATTTGACCAGAACAACAAAGGGAACCAGCTACACATTCAATTACTTGTTATTAAATGTGAAAAATATGCCAGAAAAAATTCTCATCATAGGGTTATTATAATAGAGTAGCTAAAATGCAGCAGCAACAACAATCAAAGTCAAAGTTTTGAATGTTATTTTTTAAATGTTAAATTATTCGTGACTCAATATCTTGTTACATTATTACATCTAATGCTGCGAAGAATATAAAATATTGATTTATGCATGCGATTGCGTTGGCATTACATTGCAAATCTACATTCCGTTAAATTTCTTATTTGGTACTTTTTCTTAAGTCGATTCACTGACAAAACGCTAGGCTTAATGTCTCCACTTTCTCAACTCTACCCCATGTTATATTGCGAAAATATTTTTCTGAATTTATTTGAAGGTATATAACTTACATCCCATATGCACATATATTTGAATATGTAAATAATTTCTACAAAATTTTTAATTTAGCGTAGGATTTTAAACGTTGTTGGTATTTAAATAAGAAATTATAGGTAAATATTAAAATTAAATATACAGCTTAAATTCCTATTTGTACAAAGAATTCGTTAGCCTTTCTTCTCTTACCAATAGTATCTGAAAAAACTATTTTATATTTTATGAAAAAATAATTTATGAAATTTTAAAATAAATATAAATAAGCAAATCGAAGGTGAAATAACTAAATATTAAAAAAATATATATTTAAAGAAACTTCTTTACATTGCAATACTTGACTTCAATTGATTATTCTAATAAATTGTTAAATTTAAATTGCATTGATTTAATTTAAAACAAACATTTACAAATATATTACAACTATTTGACTTTCTTGAAATCCCTATTATTAATTAATTATACAAGTTGTAAGTAAGTTATTATTTCTTCATATTTTAGAATCCAATAAATTTGTTAGAATTAGATAAATAATTCCATGACATCGGAAGCCTCAGCAGCACATCATTGCGAGTATCTGATGGTTATACCTGTTATTTTATCGAGAAAAATTGGAATTTTCTTTATTTTCATATTTGAAATTCCGATTAATACTTTTTCGATATTTCAGGAATTATTTGATTACAAATTTTTATAATTTAAGTAGGGTATTTGTTTAATAATTTCAGAGAATAGAAAATGCAATTTTCTATCTTGTAAAGATAGTGCAAATTTAATCGTGTTGATGTAATACATAGAAAATTGTATTCAATTATTATTGGTAAGAAATGTTAAGGAGTTTAATCCGTTTCGAATATGAAAATTAATTATCCTCAGTAGAACGCGAAATGTGTTTTGAAAAAGAGAAAATACCATACTTATTTTTCCTGACCAACATTTTTTATATACCCTGAACATGGTGAAATTTGCAAAAGAGATATTTAAGGATATCGGAAGACAACCATTTCAAATATTTTAAATTTATTTTCCTTTTTTACAGTAGCTTTTCATATACCTTCGTTATATATACCATATTTTTTCACATAAACATGTATAAAAAATTTACTACTTTTTATACGAAATGTAAAGGAAAGGTTATAGTAATCTTTTTTAAAAATGTCCAATTTTTGGTGAATCTCCTTGTTTTAGACATTCCTGTGCCGAAAAATCCACTTTTGATTTCTGAAAGTTTTAACACGTTGAAATAAAACGCTTTCTACTAGATAAATGGAATCTGGTACTCGTGTTTATTGCTATTTTGTAGGCGTTTGTCAAATTTCGATAGTAATCCATTTATGCTGTCTATCCGTCTGGTTTGTCTATAAACACGTGCAGAAAATAACATTTAAATTTTAGTTTTGTAGCAGATATTCAACCAAATCTGCTGTGAATTTAACTGCCTTTCTATTCATGGATTTACATCCATGAGAAAGTAAATACAAAACTATTAGACAAGAAATTCGGGACATATATTTAAATTCCTATGTAAATATCTTTATTAGTCATCTGTCAATCTGTACTTTTACTCGAATGAAAACGAGTTTGATCCAAAAATGAAATGAGAATGGACAAATTAGTAGATGCTTAATTCTTTAAAGTGTTTGATTTAATATTAGGCATAAATCTGCTCACTAAATGCCTAATGTGCGTATTAGATTATATCCATGTGTCTTTATTATTCTAATAGCACTCACCTATTCACCAACTAGGCTGCAATAAGACGTCCTGAGAAGGATTTTAGTTCAATCTTTAACAAAAAATCTATATATTTACTTGATTACTACATATTGTCCGATCAGGCTGATGAAACAATAAAGAATGATGCAATTACAAAAATTTATTTGGTACTTTTCTATTATCCGGGCACAACGAAAAATCGCCAACAAATGCAAAATTACATCAAATTTAGGTTTTAAAGTCGTCAAATTCAAGTTATTCACTTGGCGACTTTGTTCGTGTATTGTTCACTTTGGCAACATTTGTTTTGCCATTCACTGCTCTTGGCGACTTGACTCGAGTTTAACTCACATTGGCGACATCTTCGGCCCGTATAATGGAAAAGTACTATTTATTATGGAGAGCTGATTTAATACGAAGATAACATTTAAAAAATCTGCCTTTGGATAATTATTTAGTGAGAAATTAAAAGGAATTGATCATCTCGCAACAGAAAACTTTCAGTACGTGCATGTAGTTTCATGACAGAAAAGTGCAATTAAATTCACTGCTACTTCCCAGCATCATCATCACCCGATTATCATTAGCGAGAATCGACCTGCCTTAAACTAGCCGGCATTGTAATTGAGATGTTAGCCGTGACGATAATTTAATAATATTTCGCATAATTTTAGTGAGAACGTTCCTCAGCACACGGTCTCATATACTCTCTCAATTCTCTGCGGAGAGTAGCAAATCACTAACGTTGAAATGAATAATTTGAAATATTTAATTTAATTAGAATAATATTAATTTGATATATGCATATTATGGCATGGAATATTGTTTGAATACGTTAACAATAAAATATAGAAATCTTGATAAACGTTTTGAAAAGCAATAAGTAATTTATCGCAATCTCAAAAACAATATAAAATAAATGTTTTCTATTTCTGAGTGTTTTAAATATATAATTTTATTTTGTCTAATTTATTCTCTGATACGAGGCCACATTCAGGATTGTTTCTTCAAGTATGTGGTAAAATTCAGAAACAAAATGCAGTTCTTAAAAATTTAATGCAGATTTCAATTTTTAGTTCACTGTTTTAATTTTTGGAGTTTCTGTGAAAAAATGATTTAATTTAAAAAATGGTGTATTTATGACTTTTTTCAAGCTTTTTAGAAGTTAATTATAATTTTATATCAAATGTACAAGGTGGCCAGAAATAAAACACCCCTACTCTGACCTCCATGGATATCGAACTACTCAGTGTAAAGGCTCAAAATTTTGTACACATACTATTCAAAATATGGGGAAACGGATTTCACACAAAAAAAAATTAGTTCCTGAAATCACCGATAGGTGGCGCTGCACAACTGGAACTATGATCAAAAGACACAAATAATAATAAAAATTAAAATGTTTATGCGGAATGGAATGCTTCCATGCTTCCTTTTTAATTTTTCTGCCCCTTATGGAAAATAAAAATAGTAAAAAAGCTAGAACTCCCGTTGTAACTGCAATTTCATACTGTAACCAGAAAAATTTGCATAAAGCATGGTTAGAAGCCATGTTCTGGGTATAAAAGAAGTTAAAAGGTGGGGAATGTCATTCTTATTAGTGATGGCTGTCACGCTGCCAGAACGCGCTTTGCTTGTGAAGTTGTTTTACGAGAATAAAGGAAATGCTCCAGCAGCACTTCGAGAGTTTCGCCGACTTAAGGATTTGCGTAAGGGACCATTGCTTCCACAAGCTCTCAGGAGAATGATCGCTCGATTCGAGGAAACTGGACATCTTGGAGTTCAGCCTGGTCGAGGACGCAAACCGGTTCGTTCAGATGTCGTTGAAGATGTTGCCACCGGTATTGTTGAACAGTCAATGGATAATGTTTTAGGCTGCAGTAGTGCACGTGCAGTGTCACGACACTTGGGTGTTCCCTATAGCACAGTGTGGAACGTACTCAGAAAAATGGTGCATTGTTTCCCGTACAAAATCCGTCCTAATCAACAATTGCTGGCCACAGACAGGGAGATGCGACTGACCTTTGCATTGACATTTCTTGCTAGAGTTGAAGTGGATGCATCGTGGCCGTGGCAGATTCTGTGGAGCGATGAGGCCCATTTCCACCTCAGTGGAACAGTGAACACCCATAACTGTCGCATATGGGACACGACAAACCCCCGTACCTTCCAAGAGATTCCACTCCACTCACCGAAAGTTACAGTCTGGTGTGGATTCACAGCCACATTCATCCTTGGACCATTCTTTTTCGAAGAGGTTACTTCCAATGGCCTTGAGACATGTACCGTGACGGCCAACAGGTACAAAAGGATGCTCGAAACATTTGTTGTACCCCATTTGCAGCAGCGCCAATGCCTTGACACCATTACTTTTATGCAAGATGGAGCACCTCCACACATTGGACTCCCTGTGCAACAGTTTCTTCGCCAACATTTCACCACTGACAGAATAATCAGTCGCGCGTTTCCGACAACTTGGCCATCTCGTTCACCGGATCTTAATCCGTATGATTTTTGGCTTTGGGGACACTTAAAAAACCTTGTTTATCGAGAACGTCTGATAACCTTGGCAGATTTGAAAGAGAGTATCAGTCTGCATGTGAGAAGCATCTCAGATGACCAGTTACGATCCGCAGTTGAACAAGCTGTCCACAGACTTCACATTTTACATCTTCAGGAAGGGAACCATATTGAGCAGCATTCCCTGCTTCGATAACGTCCTTGTTTCATGTATGCTTGGTACTTTCAAATAAAATGTGTTTAAAACGTGTTTTTGTGTCTTTTCAGCATACGTCCAGTGGTACAGCGCCACCTATCGGTGATTTCTGGAACTAAATTTTTTTTTCGTGAAATCCGTTTCCCCATTTTTTGAATAGTATGTCCACAAATTTTCAAGCCTTTACACTGAGTAGTTCGATATCCAGGGAGGTCAGAGTAGGGGTGTTTTATTTCTGGCCACCCGGTATATATTATACATATTACAGTGTCATTTTTGATAGTTAACAAATTAGCAACATTTTTGGGGTATTTTTTTCATCAGTTTTCGAAAATCGTTAGTTCATTAAGCTAAAATATTTAGTTTGATGAACATATGCCATAAATAACAATGCAGTACATATTAACTTTTAAAATAGAAACATTGAGACTATTATTCTTTACGTAATACCCAAAATTCATTACAGGAGGGATACTGCTATATATTTTCTTGCAAAATTCTATCGTTATGTTATTTTCTTATCCATTTTTGATATGAAATAAATAGTAATGCTTTTGTAAAAAGGAATTAATAATCAGAATATGAGGAAAAGCGAGTGATAACTTTTATAAAAAAAATTTTGTTGATAAAAATAGGAAAAGGCAAAAGCAATCTGCCTATTTTTTCATTTAATAAGATCATTCCTATATAAAAATTATTACTTGTGACATAACTTGGCATCTTCAACAGTGAATATCGTTTCATTTTTTGTTATTCTTTAATATTTCTATTAATGAATTATTCTTTCTAATCTGATTTTAAACTTATCTTAAAAGGATGGAATTGTAATGGTTTTTAAGAGCCCTAAAATTTGAGTTTGTTAATTAAAACACCGAATTTATGTGGCATAATTTTCAAAAATTATTAAAAAATACCTATCATAGAATTGAAGAAACTTTTTTTCAACATTTGAGTAAAATTACTTAGGAGGAAAAAATTTAATGGCAAAACTTCTACCAAAAAGGTTTCAAAGACTCTAGTTTTTCAAATCCAAATGGAGATAATTCAATTCAAAATAAATAAATTTATAATATATCACCATAAAATGAATTGAAAAGTAAGCTATTATCAAATTGCATTATCAGAGTAAGTTGATTAATTTATCTTAGTTTATAGCGTAATTTATCAGAGTTGGTTGCGAGATTAACCATAGAAGTAATGTAATTTATCTAGTATGATAATCAATCATAAAATACCAGAGTAGACTGTGGATCCCAGTTATTCTAAAGAAAAAAAGAGCACATTTGATTTGAAATATAAAAGGTGAAAAAATAAATATTGAAGTAAATTTTCCACTAAAAAATCAGCTTCTGGTCAAATAATTTGAAGGGAAGGAAAATTAATCCTCTCTAGAAAATAATTGTAGTTGAAAAAAATATTAGCGAATGATATTCTCAAATCAATAGAAATATTTTATGTCTTCTAAAATTCTGTATTATTTTAGCACTGATAACGAAAAAATATATCAAAAGAGTTTATTAAAATATCTCAAAAAAGAAAAAAGAGAATAGTTGTTGTCTACATCATCGTTCTTTAGCACACTTGATTTTTAAAATTAATTTATATAATAATTATAACAATATTTAAAACAAATGTTTATTGTTAAAACTATCAACTAATTATATTATTAGGGTATCCCATAAGTGTCTTTCCTAATTCAAATATGAATGCACAAAATTTAAAATATTATTTGTTTTGTTATGCAAGAAACTTTTACACTCTATCGCCTTATTCTATCTCTCAGAACTCTCATTATGAATTGTTTCCAAAATCTGTGTTTTGGACAAGATGCAATTCTCTAGGTGAGCTTTTATTTCACTAATTGATTTTCATTCACATTTTATAGCCCTTATCGCGAAGATAATTTTTTTAAGGAGCGAAAGAAGTAATTAACAGTTGGAACGAGGTCTGGGGTGTATGCAAGATGCGCTGAAATAACCCAAACAAACTGTAAGAGCCTTTTTCTTACGAATAATACAATATGGGATCTCGCGTTATGGTGAAAAGCAAAGCCACGCATGTTTTTTTTTTTTTTTTTTTTTTTTTACTGTGAGAGCTTTCAATTGATCCAGATGATGACAGTATTTCGAAGAGTTTATTATTTCATCTTGAGAAAGGAATTCATAGAAATCATGCCTTTTCAATAAACCAAATGACCAAAAGAATTTCTCTGGGGGTGCGGTCTCGAATTTGTGACTGTCGAAGGTCTATTATCCTTACACCAAATTAAGCACATTTTTAAATAAAATTCAAATTTTGTCTTCAAGTTTCTTTAAAAACGGCGATGAGAAAAAACGTTTGGGACACCCTAATAATTTTGACTACAATGGTTTAGAAGGTGTTAAATATAAAATGATATAGTTTCTGCAAATATATATATATATATATATATATATCAGCATTATTTTTGTACTGGAGAGCTTTAATCTTTTTCTTTACTATTTATAATCTGAAAATTCATATATTCCTAGTCGGCAACATTATCATTTCAATATGCAGGCATACCAAAAAATAATTCTATGGAATTTTGCATTATTAGTTAAAAATATTCTACATTCGTTTTTTAATGTTTTTTCATGCTTTGTTCTAAATAAATTAGCATTATTGCTGACATTAAATTTTTTTAAAAAATCATGTATCCCGAGGATTTATATAGGTTCGCAGACAATTTTAATCATCTTAAGAAATAATCCGATTTTAAATATATATGCGCTATTAAACTCATGCCTCACAAATTTAATGTATCTCTACTACGTAGTCATAAAGTAGAAAGCCTTCTTAAAGACGCATTCCTTTAAAGTTAATTTTAAAATATTACTTCCTACTGCCATGCCAATGTTTCAAGCAACAAGACGCATATTGAATAATTGGCAAATATTTCCTTCTTGAGATTCCAATACGAACCGAATTAATACAACTATCGTGTATTGAAATAAAGTTCCATCATCGAACAAAATAACGGAGTTCTGTATCGACAGTGTGGGAAACAGAAATCAATACACATTTGTAACTAAGACTGGAAAATTCTTTATCCAATGCCAAACTGAATCCCAGGTCACACCGGTTAATCACCATGTGGTCTCCTTTATTGACCTCCTTTTTCGGTTCAGAACCAGTTTCCTTTAAGATCGATAAATCAGAAACTCAGTTAATCTTAGAAGTAAGTTAATTTAAGAGTAGCCTTACCATCTCTATGCTTTTCTCGAGATTGATTATTCTTTTGGGGTTTCAAATTGTTACTTACGCTCTTTTGTGCCTAAGACTCGCACGTCGTTAAGGACAGTGAAATTAAATTACCTTTCTGCGACTCCACGTTAGGCTTAATGCAATTCCAAATTTTGCTTATTAAATTCGAACTTTGAGTCAAGTCAATATGAAAGATGAAACTGACTGTGTGACTAAGAATAAGAAAACTGTCTAGGGGCATTGGTATTAATGAAATACTGGTATACACAACAAGTCGGAATTAGAATAATGTTTGTGAAAATGTTCGAAGCAATGATATATTTACTAAAATGAAGTTTTGAATATTCCTTTTCTTTATGAACAGAATTATAAGACAAGAATCATAAATTAGATATTTTTTTCACAATTTTATATGCGTAATGATATTTTTTACTTAATTAAAATCTTAATTTACTAAATTTAGTCTTTTGAGTTCTTTTTAAAATATTTTATTTCCTGATCCTATTCCCACTTTTTTATTTTATAAACTGAGAACGCACTCGATAAAACTGCTAAATTCAGCAGTTTATCATATTTCTGTGCAGAAGAAATAAAATAGAGAAGGAATAAAAATTTCTAGTGCTTACAATAAGATTGCATTTAATAAATCGGCATGTGGTAAAGAAATTCCTTTCAAAATCTAATAAATCACTGAAGGGAAATATTTCTGACTTACTTCTGTGTAGTGGCTGATTCAATTTTATTATTTCTTATACAAATGATATATATATATTATTCCATCAATTCAAACAAATACAATACATTATATTATATATATATTATATACAGTATATTGATAGAAATTTTTATAAAACTTGTGCTATAGCAAAATTTTTGTATTTTGGCAAGCAAATAGCTGAAATTTGAAACGTAATAATAAGTTTTAAATTTGGCGCAACATATATAGTAAATAATATATTTTTCATAAAATAGAGCTGTTATATATATATAATTATATTTCTTAATTTATGTTTTGCTAACAGTAATACAAGAATGTATGATTTTTATAAATAAGTTTTTCATTTTTAATTGTTTTTAATTTTTATTTTCACTTAAATTGTTCAAATGAAACAAAATGGTAAGAAAAATAAGAACTAAAAGTATTGTATGAAATGTAATATATCAGTAACTACAGCAAGCCGATAAAAGACATTTTTGGCACTGAATACTCAAGAAATTCATTCATTTTTATTTTCATCTTTTTAATTCATTTTTATCTTCCTTCAATGTGTAAAGATGATTGATTTTTCTTTATTTGGAGGCCATAGGTATGATTTATCCAAATCTTTTTACATTCCTTTGCTTTATGATTCATTCACTAACATCACACCTCTTCATGGAGAGTAACATAATCAGGTGTCGTATGCCTAACATCACTTACCTGGATTCGTGAAGATTTCCAATAAATAGGAATGAAAAATGGCGGAAGAAAAAGTAAGTTGTATTTTTGAGAACGTTCACTGAACTGGATTAACAAATGAAGTTAGTTAAAATTAGAGAGGGATGACGCATTAGGATTGTGGTTGTAAGTTCATAAGCCACATAATTTCCAGACCAGAGTGTATACTTTTGTATAGAAGTTATGCTACGCGGCTATATACCCAGTGATCTAGATATCGAGCCTCAAGAATGCATATTGATGACCCTGCTACTAAACTGACAAATGTAACCATCGTAGCGCCCTCTACCGGTAGCAAAAGCGGTCATAACGCTTGGCGCGACAAAAACTCTTAAGTTCGCTCACCATAACTCTTGGGCGACAATATCGTTCGTCTCACCCCCAACTCACTGGAAGGGAGATAATATGGTGGTAAGTTCATAAGCCCCATAATAACTTCCGGACATGAATGTACACTTCTGTCCAGATATTATGTTACACGGTAACAAATCCAATAGACCGGAATTCAAGCCTGTGAAGGATTATGCATCTTTTAGTGTAAAGGGCAAATGCACTAAACCTCTTTATAAAAACATTTAAATGCGAATTTTGAATTTAAAAAATGTAAAAAAAGCATTAAAAAATAGTGGGTAAAATGTGAGGGAACTAATAACTAAATTCCACTGAGAATCAACACGGTAAAAAAAGGAAAAGTACGGCATAAATAGAAAAAATTATTAACATAAATTCTGGAAATTTTATTTTTAAAAAATCAAGCCAAACATGCCCCGGCATGTGCATGTGCCCTGGACAGGGTTGAAAAATATCAATACATAAATATGTACACCAAAAATATTCTATAAAAGTCACTGAGCAAAAATTCTACAGTATATATTGTGAAGTGGTCAAATGACTTTTAAGGATTCACTTTCATTGGTCGTAATGGTTAAGTTAGAAGGAATGTCACCAGGCTTTGATGTGGTTATTGAGGAGATTCTTTGAGAAGTCTGGAATATGTAGGGGTTGATCGAAATTCAAACGTTAGGATTTTATGATAATTAGAGTACTTTATCTGAATTCTATATCGAAAATATAAAAAGAACTCAAATACATAACATTACAAAAAGCTTTAGGTTCTATCAATTAAAAATTAACTGCAAAAACTCACAATGAAATTAGAACTTTGCATTATCAAAACATTTTCTTCAAGAGGTGTAATGGAAAATGAACCATTAAAACACAAATCATGAAATGACAAAAGTAAAATCATTGTATTTTACCCCTAATTAAAGAAAAAAAAACAGACAAAATATAATAATTAAGTAAATATAAAGCACCTCAAATGATACTGTGTGGGTGTATTTTATCTCTGGCGTTCCTATAACATCGATTATAATGAAGAAAAGATTATTTTGTATAAAAAATAAACTAACGTAAAAGAATGTTACAATAATAGCTCAAAATTTCACGCCAAAATTTGATTGAAAATATAAATACTTAAAAGCACAATATAATGAATGGACGATATTCACCATGTCAATTTTTTTTAATAATAATGTGATTTTTAATCAATAATTCTAAGAAAAGCTTTAAAAATAGAAAACATATGAGGATATTTAAATACCTGGAATTGCATAATAAATGTTCTGTTGTACTTTATGTATATAAGGGCATTACGTATATAATGACACATTGAAAATACAGTCTTTAAATTGTTAATTTTAATAATTGTTTTCCATAGTAATCTAGCCCATTATTTCAGGCAAGGTAAAAAAAAAAGTCATGAAACTTTAACTTGATTATAGTTTGGACCCATAAATATATATTTGTATAATCATGTGATTTTTAATTTTACTATTAGCTCAGATCGTATGACTATCATCAATATTATTTCAAAGTTATATTGTAGAATTATTTCTATTTCTGCTTTTATTGAAGAGAGAGAAAGAAATGAACAGACAAAATTTAAAATCTTTTATATTTATTTTGAAATATTTTTGCAGACTAAAATTATTAATTTCAACTAGTAAGTTTCATTGAAGAAATAAAAATGTTTTGATTTCCTTGGACTGCTAATTTCAACCATTCTGCTACAACAACATATATTTAGTTAGAAACAAGAGAGGAATATTTTGTGTAAGATGCACTCATTGTAAAATGTTTGCCCTTAAGAATATTAAATTTAGAGCTTTCCATTAAATTCAATTAAAAATTTATTAATTTTGAAGTTTTTCAGCATAAAAATAATAGAGGATTTATATTTGTTTTATAATTACCTTATACATAACTTTTTTTTTACTGTAAATACTTTCTAACATCTAAGTTTTCAAATCTTCATTTTTAGTTACTGAATTCTTACCGATAAGTTTATTACACTATCCGTGTTCTTGAAGACAAACTAAACTTTTAAAATTACACTTTCTTGTTTAACTTAAAAATTATTTATCAATGATAATGTATTATAAATTTTATAAACTTTACAAACTGAGAACTGAAATATTAGATCCTTTGATAACAACTCAAACAATACGTTTTGGACTGTGAAATTAATTGATTACCTATTGTTATCACGGAAATAACTATGTAACCCGCTATTCTAAAAGATAAATTTTTATAAAAACAATTTCAAAAATAATGAACTAGCATCCTTCAACTTTGGGATTTTCCCCCAGTTATGGGTTAAAAAGATTACGATTCTTCAAAATCACTATCGAATCAAAATAAATCTGCTCCCAATTTCCAAATATTTTGTTCTTTCTTCTTGGCAACGGTATTACGTTTCAGCCTGAAGATCTCTTCAAAACCGCACACAGGGAAATCATTATAATAACTTTTTTTTTCCGTAATCATTACTTGAACACAATTTAAAGTAAGTCAGCAACAAGAGTTAATCTTGAGAATACAGCTGAAAGGATAAGAATACATATTCTATAATAATTCAAAAATAATAAAGAAAATTAAAGAAGAGGAATAAATAAGAAAAAAAGCACTCTGTTTTCGTCGATGCTCGTTTTATGTAAAGAAGATCATAAGTTCCATAAATTGGCGATGTCATTAAATCATACTTTTATTCTTCGGATTAAAGTCAGGAAAAATCTTCTAAGAATTTAATCAGGCTCCTTATTGCTTGTAACTTAGATTTTAACAAGGTAAAAGAAAATAGAATTTAGTTGTTAGATTAAATTATCTTGTGTTCAAGGTATGTCCTGTTCCGACGATCATATTAAAATCTGATTGGGCTCCGGATAAATAATTCTTCTCGTTAGAAATATTATTTATCCGTAGAACAGTCTCTACCTTGTAAATAGAAAAATGCTTTATTAAATTGATGTTCCATTGGCTTTCATGTTCCGCAATAATTTGAAGAACGCAGTATTTATCATACAAATAATGCTATCATATAATTATGATTTTTTTAATAAATGATATAGACCTATCAAGAAATTAAAAAAATATATATCTTTTTCGTTTAATGAAAATATTGAACAGAAAAAAAGTAATTATTTTTATTTCCATCTGATTATGGACAAACAATTGTTTTCGTTAATTTTACCTTGTAAATAGTAAAATGCTTTATTAAATTGATGTTACATTGGTTTTCACATACCGCAATTACTTGAATGAAGTATTTATCATGCAAATAAAGCTATCATATAATTATGATGAAAAAAAAATCAAATGATTATAGACCTATCAAAAAATTGAAAAAATAAACCCCACAGAATTAATATCTTTTTTATGTAATGAAAATATTGAAACAGAAAAAAAAAATATTTTCTTGTTCATCTGATTGATCACGTCTATATAAATAAAAATGAATGTTTGTCTGTACATCTCTTATGCGATGCCGTACCGCTCACACGATTTCGATCAAACTTCGACAAAATGTTATTTGCACTCATGTGACATAATACAACCATCTAAAGAATTAAAAAAAAATTCGATCTATTTAATGCATCTATTAACCATAGATTATTCTAAAAATAACTAGACAACAGATTCAATAAAAATGCTAAATTTAAGCTTGACGTTAATATTTCGTAGTTACTGTACGTTAATGCAATGTAAGTCTCTCTCTGAGAAAACAGATTTATTAGAGAGCATGCGATAAAGTTTTGGGGGAACCAGTCTAATATTTTTGAAATTTTAACTGAACATTTAATAACATTTTAGCCTTTTTTGCGATAACTTCCGAAAATATTGCAGTACAAATAATTTTGCACCATCTTAGTTTCCAAACAAAGTATCTTTTCAACTATATTAAAGATATTATAGTATAAAATGCTTTCTCAATTTTAAAAGGAAATATTTTAACCACATTTTTTTAATATTAAACTTGAGAATTCGAAAAAAGTATTAAACGAATCACGAGATACAATAAGTAGTTTCTTTCATTACTATTCTTTAAGAACACCAAGTTTTACAATTCTAAAAGAATACACAATTCTAATACATAAAAATGAATATTTGTTTGTAGAATATAATATTAAAAATATAAAAAAAAATACTATTTAAGGCTTTTACTTTATATTGTCTTCAATTTCAATTGATGTATTCATTGTTGACAAGAAAATGAATATGCCATTCTATCCTTCTTAATTAAACAAGATAACTATTTCAAATTCCAAACGATAACTATTTCAAATTTCAAACGATAACTATTTCAAATTCCAAACGATAACTATTTCAAATTTCAAACGATAACTATTTCAAATTCCAAACGATAACTATTTCAAATTCCAAACGATAACTATTTCAAATTCTCAGATTATTTCCTCTGCGGCAGCAACGCGTTGGGTACCAGCTAGTTTTATAGTAAAAATGTCTCAAATATTTTTCATTCATAAAAATTGGTATTAGTATGAGAATAATAATTGCCTTATAATTAATAAAAATGTTATGTTTAGGAAATTTAAAGAAAAGAAACACGCAATTCCATTTTTTTAAATTAAATAATTATAAAAGGAAAACAATGTCCAATGTTAGAACAAAAAAACTATTTGTGAATTATGGATAATTTGTCGTATTTTCATATTTTAAATTATCAAAGTAATAAAGCTAGCATATTTGGGAGGTTGCAATTTATTTTCCCAATTACATTTCGTATGAAACTGTCAGCTTGTAAAACTTGAATGTCAGAGAGCTTTCGGTACTTAAAATATTATTTGAATTATTATCAGATTATTCTTTTCTTTAAATTTTCTGTACCTAAGCACTTTTCCTCGCATTGGGTGTAGGACGCCTTCCCTCTGATCCAGGAGCCTAGGGTCCAAGTCCTGGTTCGGGTATGGTTGTTCTGTGTTCCATTTGTTAGATGTATGAATGTGCTTCCCTGTAAAAGAGGGCTGCGCTAGCGAATGTGTGTATTTTTCATCTGCATTTGAACTAGTAGTCAGATTTCTTGATTCGAGGACACGTGAGTCTTTACCCTCAGAATCTACTGCATCCCTTTCCGAGGGATCTGAGACATGACAATTTCCTCTCTCCCTAAATATCAATTGGAATATAAGCAAATAAGATATTGAGAAGATTCAGCAGAGTTATATAAAATAATGGTAAATGAAATCATTCCTTACGCTTGTTACGGAAAAAATATCATGGGCAAATTTATTTTGTTAGTTGATTGATCCATGATAAAAGTATTTGTATAACATAAACAAAAAAATGTAAGAAGGTTTAGCCAGGCATTATTGTTGTAATGGCTTTACTAAATAACATTGTAATCTGCATTAAGTAAGACTTTATTTTCATACAAAGGCAATGATACCTCCTAAGTTAAAAACATAGTTATGACGTGAAACATTATTTGCCACATAGCTTCTTCATTTATACTGCACTAAGTGTTTCTTAAAATTCAAGTAAGAATGATAAGAGCCTTTCAAACTAAGCTAGAGTGCTAATAATTAGCGACTTTTTTCCATTTTTGAATTTGCAAGCAAAGGTTTCTTTTATGTATAAATTTCCTATATACTTCTCACCAAGAAATAAGAAAGAAATTCTTGTTATCTTCTATTATGCGACTATTTCAATATATATTTTGCAATCGAATTATATCATAACTACCAGATACCTATTATTATTATGTCAATGTATCTTTCTCATGAAATGTCTAGTCAGACAAATCTCACTTTATAATCTGTAATATGCTTTCGAACAAAACTTGCTCATACACACTCATGGCTTTTTCAGACACATTTTCATATGCAAAAAAGTCCTTGATTTGTCCGGTCAATAAATTTTTAATGCGCCTAATAAATTAACAAATACCTACTTATACTCTCAATTAAATAACACCATTTTAAGATTATAAGAAGAAAATTAAGTAAGAAATGTAATAAAAGTGAAGGAATAAAATCAATTCAAAAAATTAAACACAAACATTGGAAATCACAATAATTCTAATTAATAAACCCTTTTGAGTATGGAAAGCGAATTAAACTATAAAAATACAAAATAATTAATTAGAATTTATAGATTTATTTCACCTCTATTATACACTGATTTCCTAGTTATTCGATGATCATATTATCATCTATGCTATCAAAACTCAGAGTTGATATTTGAACTATCTATTTCAATTAAATGATTAATTTTCTGAAATTTTTTTAATGTAAACTGAGAGCGGGACACCTAATTAAATGGATGGTTCTATAAAGTTTTGTAATATTATGATAAATTTCAAATGTTGACAATATTTCAAATTTCCCGTGTCACTAAGAATGTTGTTTCTTCTTCAAAAAACTGTAGACCATGATTAAGGCTGTAAATATCTCGAGTACTGGGTTAACCAGTTTTAGTTACATTAAAGTCCTGTTTTAAAGTAACACTAGAGTTGTTTTGGGATGGATCTCGGGATTCTGAGCCGCCGTCAGATGATAGGGACAACACCTGAGCAAATATCACCTTCTCCAAACTTCCACACTAGCAGGAGGACATTTGTCCTCGATAGATTTAACAAACACCAAACACGTTTACATGATGGTCCTTCGGTGGAATCAAGTCTCGATCCTAAAACCCTCCGGTTCCGAAACCGAGACCTTACCACCAGCCTACCACGCCTCTCTTCCCCTAGAACTGGAATTTTTCTTTTTAGAATTGGAGTCTCATGACCATTTTTTGATTTATGTCTTCCATCCGTCGGCAGGAAACAAAATTTGATAGTGAACTACGATTTTGTAAACAATATCATATACAAAATTCCATTTATCCAAGTTCAATGCATTTTTGAGTTGGTGTTCACATGGATGGAAAGTATACAGATAGCTTAGACGGTCCATATTTTGTTAGATTCTTCACATAACTTGTTTTAATTTATATTTGAAATACTAAAACTGTGCATCATGTTTTATTTATCTAGTTTTGTAGTTGCGGGGTTTGTTGAAAAAAGGAGATAGCTCCAATTATTCAAATTTTCAGAAAGCAGTAAAAACGTCTGAAAATTTTGAATTCCAATGCGTTTAGTTTAGTTTAGTTATATTAATGTCCCGTTGTAAAATGCTTTGATATGTATGTTTCCATATTCCAAAAGTATATTTATACCGACGCTAGAAAACCTAGATAATGGAGGTTCTTCTTTTTGGATACCAACACAGAAAATCATACACATAAAGAGCTTAGATAAATTAACGTTCCGTTTCAAACAACACTAGCGCTGTTTTAAGACAGACCCCGTAATTTTGAATCACGGTCAGATGATGAGGACAATACCTTAGATAGACCCCCCTCTCCGCATCACACCACCCTAACGGGAGGACTTTTGGCCTGACAGATTTATTGCGCAAAAGACCCCTCTCCCTCACTCGACGGTTCATCGGGAGAATTGAGTCTCGAACCTGAAACCCTTTGGTTCCGAAGTCGAGACTGTACCACCAGGCCACCACAGCTTAAATTCCAATGAGATAGACAGATCCATATCTTGAGTAGCATGGAAACTAACATTGCAGCCACATATTTTTGGCACTAAATGAACAAGGATTTTTTTTTACCGTACGTAACTAAACACCCCCAAGTTGGAGCTACATCCTTTTTGCAGCTAACCCTTTAATTATTGTGCACACTTAAAGAAAAATGTTTAATAAATGGAAACTATTAAACATAAATTATACATATTTAAAGACGCCGTGCCACATCTATCTAATTTAAATCCTCTATGAGACATTTCGTACACCCATAAAGAAATATAAAATTGCAGATAGATAGACGGGTATGCTCCCAAAATTGTGTTAGTGAGGGTTGTAACATGGAAGCTTTCTAAATTCTGGAGGGTATTTTATTTTGTCAATTGCAATAATTTCTCTTTTCTATTTCGTCTGCAAAAAAGTAAAAAGTACATTTTTGTGACTCATCCTACAAAAGCAATCAGAGAAAGTATGTTGAACTTCACTCAAGATTTATGATTCTATCTTAGTAATTCGGGTTGTACTACTAGTTAATTTTACTAATGCAGAATTGTGCTTTCCACGTTCAAAGAATTTATGATGACATTTATTCATGGGATTCAGACAATGAAAAATAATAAACCAAATTGAAATAAAGCAAGTATACGGCATACAAACATATTGAAATTTAAGTGTCTGAATGTATTTTTATAATAAATAATATGTTCTTTATTAATGAAAATTTATTAAAGGAACAGTATTTGGAAAAAGACAGAAAACTCAACATTTGTCTCTCTTTAAATCTATCGAAAAATCTAGAATATTTTTTTGTACTTTCCGTCCAAAATCAATTTCGTCTAGTCTACGCTGCAAAAAGAAATCACTTCATTTTTTATAATCTCTTACGACAGCAGTATGTTTTTATCCCAGTACCCAAACAAGCGGTAACAGAAAGCAAAAACCGCTAAATGATAAACAACATTGAAAAACCTCCCCACGATCTATCACTGCCTCGCAAATCTGATAAGCTATTCAAACCAAAAAATGTACATTGAATACCAGTTTACACGGAGGAAAAAAAAATATACATCCAAGAAACGAGACACTATAAACCTTTTTTGGAAGATGCTTTTCACCATTTAGCAGACAGAAATTCACTATCTTTTTATTTAAAAAAAATTCCAACACCACCCTCCTTGCCCTTCTGTGCACTCCCTCCCATTCGTCTATGCCTCGGGCCATCCCAGCAAACGATCGATGGTAGTAGAGTGCAGGAGCGCATGAAAAGAAAGCAATCCGCACGAGGATTCGGCTTAATATCGTTAGTGTCTTCCCAACTTCAAAGCCCCAGGAAACCTATAATTGGTGAAAAAAGATGAAAGTTCATGCAGAAGAGAAAGAAGGAAAAACTTTTAGCCTCGGTTTGGCTGAAAAAACTCCATGTCCAAAGTTAGTTGTAGTTTGTTAGGACATTAAGCATCAACTTCTGCTCAGTGATATTGGTGATGGTCTGGTTTAGGACATGTCTGAGAGTGAAAGTAATAACTAACGTGCATTTTTAATAGTTAGTGGTCCAAAAAAATGAGCTTCGCTGTTTACCTGGAAAGTAATTCAGTGAAAAGTGTTTATGCTTTCAGCAGAGGCTTTAAGACGCTTGTTTATTTTTATGGGGATTGCAGGAGGTTTTGAAATAATTCTCCGAGATCTGGGAATAAATTCCAAATGCCAGAGTTGAATAAAATTGAATTTTGAATACAGTTGAATTTTTTTAATATATCAAAAATGGGATAGAATAATTAGTAATAAAAGGGTTAAAATGGTATGGGAATTTTCAAGGATAT
>JAPMOQ010036293.1:0-29935 GCA_026543055.1 Argiope trifasciata
TGTGTGTGTGTGTGTGTGTGTGTGTGTGTGTGTGTGTGTGTGTGTGTGTGTGTGTGTGTGTGTGTGGTTTATAAATCTGTGGTTTATAACAGGGCTCCTCCCTCAACTACAAATGTTCTAAAATAAATAAATGTGAATTAAAAATCTCTTTTAAACAGAAGATGCTTTTATTAATGTATTAAGGTATACATACTCACTAGAAGATTTTCAAAAAAAATTTTAAATCCAATTTTTTTCACAGTAGGGCATTAATATATGTTTAAACTTATTTCAGCGAGAAAAAATCCTATTACACTAATTATTGATTAATTAATACACTTTATTATTAATAAGCTTAAAAAACTTACTTTATCAGACCTTATTAAAAGCAACAACTGATATGGAAAATAAATTGGATTACATTTCTTTGTTATTATTAGTACGCTTTTATTTAAGGAGATGCAAACAAATTTTCGTCATTTAATTATCACTAATTAAGTCTGTTTAAGCAAAGATTTCCCATGAAGGATTTAAACGATTTTTTCTATAAATTTATAGTTAAGAATTCAGAATGTATTGCAGAAGAAGTGGCGATAAAAAATAGAATGTCACAAATATTTTTAATCCAACACATTGAAATGTGCAAATAATTAGATAAAAAAATTTAAAAAAACACCTGAATAAGGAAAATTACTTTTTAATCTTTATATAAAAAATTCTTTTATAAGGTGTATGAACACACCAGAAGATTTTTAAAAAATTCACTTTAAATATCAAATTTTTTCACAGGAGATCCTTAATATATGTTTAAACTCATTTCAGTGAGAAGTAAATTATATGACACTAATTATTAATTAGTTCATTAATACTGAAAGAGCTAATTAGCATATTTTTTGAAAATGATATTTTAAATTCCAATTTGTACAGACACACTATTTTAATTGGAAATGATGCCTAATGTTAGTTCATTCATGTTGTCTGCCTCGATCAAGTTGTAAAAATATATAGCGTTTTTTTAACTATTAATAGAAAAAGCAAGATTTTTTCTTTCATTTTAGCTTTTAAAAATTTACTTCTATAAATATAACTTTGATTGAGACACAAAACATCCACACTTTTATGCAGATTATTTTGATATATAAATAATTGTTTTTGGTTCATTTCTTGTTGTTTGAATGAAACAAAAAAGTGGAAAATATCCTTCTTCATCAAATTACTTTGAAAAAACCGAAACGCACCTCTAGAAAAATCCTTATAACTCGAGAAACATTTCGAATATTAAAACATCTTGTTATCGTTAGAAAGCTAGAGGATCAGAGAGCATTTGAAAGCAATACACTTAGCAAAAAGTGTGAAGTTTGGAAGTCAGTTGTTATATAAGACAGCAATGTTTGGAAATTTTGTATGTCTATAATAAACAAATGGGCAGTCCAAGTGTTTTGAAAGAAAAAAAAAATGATGTGCTTTGTATTGAGAAACCGGGTTACTCGCGAAATTAGATTATGCAATATTATAATGATTTCAAAAACCAATAAAAATACTGGGTAGGAATAAAAACCAAATCAAGTATCAATTTCACCTTTAAGACACGCTCAAATTTCTTTATGTTTGATATCAGCCATCTAAGACTTCTTCTGCAATATTGAGTTTTAATTCCATTAAACATATTTCAGTGGATCTTCACAACTAAGCTTCTTCTCCTTCTTGTATACAGCCGACATAAGATTGGCGCTGTTTAGCCAAGGTTGGCTCTTGCGCCACTAAAACTCCCAACCAACCAATTATACAACCGACCACCCCACCACCATGATTAGATTATCTCTTCTTTGCTATCTTTTAATTGTAGTAGAGAAGGTGTCATCTAATAATATAAATGGTTTGGTCCTAGAAAAGAACGCAATCTACGAGTTACCTCGTAATTGGCTGTCAACGTGTTGATTTAATGGCTCTAATAAATTACTCGAAGTAATATATTTCATTGCAAGTGCAAACGCCAATATGGATATTTCTTCTTCTTGTATACAGCCGACCACTCCGCCACCACTGAATGTAGCAGTATCGACATGGTTGACAGCTGAATAAGTATCGTCCAACCTTACATGGACCGATCCGCCGCACTAACACTCCTTTCGGGGTAGTAAATAGCCATCTTCCTCCCCATTTACACACTCTCTAGCAGTTGGAACGAAACTATCAATCTTTAATATCATATCCCTCAGAGTTTTGAGATTATCTGGTACCATCAGTACTGTTCTTAAAACATTATTTACAATCTTCAGGTGTTTCCTTAACCCTGAGGCCTCTATACATTCCATTAAATAGTGGTAAACAATACCAATTTCTCAACAAATGCATTTATTTTCCTGCGTTCTTTCAAATCTTTAGAAATAGGCAGGAATTCTCCCATGTTCAGATATTATTTGGATTATAAGTCGATGGTATCTTGTTATTTTTATTTCTGTATTAGGAATAAAGTCGAGAGTGACTCTTCCTTTTTTGGACATATACCATCTGTTAAACCATTGCAGTTTTATTTCTTCTCTCAATTTCGTTCATTAAGCTCTCAATTCATTTTAAGATATAATTGGGACCTATAAAATTACCGTTAAGAAGTGGTAAACCATACCCATTTCTCCTAAAATGCATTTATTTTCCTGCTTTCTTCCAATCACAACTTTGCTCTCCAAAGAGCCATTAGAGCAAGGAACGGTTGAAAAAAATGATCGTAGAAGACTGGCAAAAAAATCTGGCATGAAATGACAAAGAAAAAAATAGATCTTGATTTCTATATCTAGAAGATTAAAGGCGGTGATAAAACCCAAAGTAAAGCAGATGAAAGATTTATTACTTTTTTTTTCATTTTACTCTTTTTATCATTGTTCCGTATTTACTTTTTTTTATTATGTGAAGACGTGATATTGTATTCGCTTGAGGTTTTTGGAATAAATCTTTCGTCTGAAAATGTTGCTTTCACATTGAAATCTGAAATTTGTTGCTTTCACATTTTGAAGCAACAAATTGTTGAAGCCTCAAAATGTGAAAGCAACAAATTAGCGATTTATTCCTTTTTTTATTTTAGAGTCGGCTTTCATTGTGCAGCTTTTGAATTATCAACTGTCGATTGTTGTAATTATTCCCTTCTTCCCTTGGAAATCACATTGTTATTTCCTAACTCGCACAGTGTTTTTTAAAATAAACCAAACAAGGTAAAATATTGTTTGTTTAATCGATATAAATTGTTGGCTTAGGGATAGTTTCAATGAATTAAAATAAGGTTATTAGAAAATAATGCATACACTTGGCGATTTATCACCAACTAAAGTTACAACCCGATTTTCAAATTATACAAATTCTGAATTCTTACTGATTGTCTTAATTAATTTGAGTCATAAACTGTGCCGGCGTCTCCCGAGTGTTCTGGTCGTAACGGGTTCGTGCATGGTTGTTATTCTGTGTACTGTCTGTGAGTAGTGTGAATGTGTCCCCCTGTAAAAAGGGGTTGTGCAAACGAATGTGAAGCAGGAATTAGCTAAGTCATACTCTTGGCCCTAATTGGCTCAGCTGAAAAACAAGGGACGCTAATTTAGCTTTAAAATCACTGGCAGCAATCAGCGGGCTTGTTAGTGACAAGTGCCATTGAAAACAACAACAAAAGTCATTAAAAGTTTCAACAGTTTTGAACAATCACAAAGTTTTGAAACAATCACAAGACTATCAGATTACGCATGCGTCGATATTTTAAAAAAATTCAGTTCCCTCCCCTCCGTCTCAAAATCGGTATTAACTTAACTTATTCTTAAATAACTAAATAAATAAATAAATAATGTTTTCAAATAACTTGAAATTTGAGATAGTAGAATTCATTTTTGTTTTGACGCATAAAATTGGTTGCACTTTTCTTTAAGCTGAATTATTTCTTGTAGTACTTTCCTAATTATATATTAGGTTGTTCGGAAAGTAATTTCGTTTTTTCCTGACAAAGGATTTAATTGCATTTTTCGCACCCAATTTCATACTTAAACCGCAAAATCATTTTATGTTTTAAGAGCTGATATAGCAAGGCTTGAGTGTGAAAAAGTGCAGCTGATTCTTCGCAGTAGTTTTCGGATGGTGCCCTTTTAAATATGGAGAGCAATAAACAGCATTTTCGTCATTTTTTTCTTTTTTGTTATAAAAGGTAAAAATGCTGTTCAAGCCAGAAATAAATTAGCCAATATGTGTGGAAAAGATGTGTTAACAGTACATCAGTACCAGAACTGATTTGCAAAATTTTTCCTTCAAATGAGGAGGCCAAAAACCACCTCGATCAGTTTTTTTTTTACAGCAAAGACCAAAACTTTTATGAGCGTGTAATCATGTTACTACCAAAAATATGGCAAAAGGTATTAGACCAGAATGGCAATTTTATAATTTAATAAATAATTTATTCATTAAACGAAAATTTCTTTTCATTTTGACCCAAAAATACGAAATGACTTTCCGAACAACCCAATATTTTTAAGTTATGTTCTTAATTTTGTATATTTATATTATTTAGTCTAACATATCTTAAATACAACTTTTGATACACGAAACGTGAGTTTTCACTTTTTTCTTTTTTACCTTCACTGCGTGCACAAACAGGATTAAGATGCATTAAGGTCTTTTAGCTTCACTTCTCTTTCTTCCTTGCTTTGGCTGCTAATAAGTGTCAGTAAGTGAAGCAACGATGGTGCTAATAAGTGTCAGTATAAGTGACTTCAAGTGCATCAAACTTCTTTTTGTCTGTCTAATGAAAGGTCATGCTTTGGCTATTTAGAGGCTTAAAACATTTTGCATCATTTCATTGCCTGCTTTTGATTGCATCACTTAATTTGTTGATTTATTACTAGAAATTCCGTAATTAATAGGAAGGTATTACGATTCCATTTCATTTAAATCACGGTAATATTGGCAGATGATCCTTCAAAGTTATATCTTAAGTCATAAAATTAGTAGATTCTATCATCGAAGAAAAGCATTCTCGAAATTTTGAATAAATAAGATTTGATAATAAATAAGATCATATATAAAGTTGTATTGAGAATTATAATATTTTACAGAAATTATAAATTGGTTTTTAAAAATTTTAGAGCAGAAATTCATTTATGCCATGCGCTTCGCGAATATCTCTAAAAATAAAAATGAATATTTGTCTGTATGTCTCTTATCCCTTCCTAAGCCTATTTTAGTCTAATGGATATTTTTTAATTTTCTTTTTATAAGAAACATTGTGATTTGATTTATTTATAGTATTATTTTTAAGTTCGCACACTTTTACAATTTTATTTTAACATTTCAATTTTTGTGAAAAGTATTTTGCAGTGTTTAATCTATGAATATAAATAAAAGTGAATGTTTGTCTGCATGTCTCTTATGCCTTCTTAAGCCGTGCGATGGAACTTGGTCAGCCTATTGTTTAACTTGCGGGATGGTTAAAGGGATATTACAATGATCAAAAATTTAAAAAAAATCGAAACTCAACCGCATCTATTTACCAAGAATTCATCTCCAACTAACTCGCCAAGGAAACAATAGATCCTGTAGAAATGCTACATCCAAGTTAAAGGTTAATATTTTGTATCTATAATCGCAAATGTCACGCAAGTCATTCTCAGAGGTAACAACTTTATGACCGATTATGCGAGAAAGTTTTGTAAAGGCCAACCTTGGGGGGTTTTAAATTTAAATTAAATTTTAGCATTTTTCGCAGTAACTAGCAGTCAAACTCCGTTTTGTATAATGACTAGCAGTAGTGAATTATGTAATGAGCATTTTGAAAATTTCTTTTGCACGTTAAATCCGTCAAGGCCACACGTCCTCCCATTGGTTGTGTTGTGGAGAGTGGGATGCCAGCTCAGATATCCACCAATATATAGGCCGCCCTGGCCTGGTGGCAAGGTCTCAGCCAGTGAGCCATAAGGGTTTCAAGTTTGAAACCCGATTGCACCGAAGAACTGTCGCGTTAGGGGTTCTATTGCACGTTCAATCCTTCAGGGACACACGTCCTCCCATTAGTGTGGTGTGGAGAAGGGGGTGACAGCTAAGATATTGTCCTCATCATCTGACTGTGGTCCAAAATGACGAGGTCTGTCCCCAAACAGCCCTGGCGTTGTTTTACTAAGGACGTTAATATAACTAAATTAAACCACCAATATATATTCATCTGATTTACCCTTCTGACACTCATTTCAAATCATCTGCTGCTTACAAAAGCATTATACTCTGTTGCTCAGCTCGAAAAATTTTGGGAAAGAATGAAAATTAAAAAAGAAGCAATAATAAGACACAATCAAAATGAAACGAAAATCTAGAAAACCTCGCATCGAAAATATCTCTAATTTCAATGCAAACTAACAATACCCAGAAATCAGAAGATTCTTGTAAATGCCATTACAATAACCTTCATAACTTCTAATTATCTTCTTTCGCAAACGCCGTTCTAGTGAAGGCAAAAGGTGAAAGAAGTCAAAGGTTCCTTCATAGTCCTTTAATTCTAACACCTATAGTAAAGCAGGTCCTTCACAAAAGGGAAATATGGAATGCAATTTCAGTCAATTTCTTCACAGAGTTTCTATCTTTACTCAAAATTTCAATCTAATGTAATCACGTGCTGATTTACCTAGTCTTTCAATGATGATTTTTAAAATACAAATGATGGCATTGGAAATTTAAATAATTCGAATTTACTTAATATTTCTATTCCTCCTACATCTACAATTGTTGTTCAGTGTCTTTGGAGGAAGAGCCATGTTTGGCTATGCTGGCATATGGTATAAAAATAAAACAAAAACACATATTTTAAAATATAATAGATATAGGAATCAAAAAACCGCAGTAAAATGTCTGATTAAAGAGTTCAACGCAACTATAAAAACCAATGATTTTTAAATGTTTGGGTGGAAATTCCACCAGATCTTGTAAATGTAGTGACGATGATTTGAAAAAGTGTAAACGAAAGGAATTAAAAGTTGTGCACTAGATTAAAATATGTTTGATGGTAAATCTACAATTGTGTGAGTACCGTTTCTAGGATTGCACTTGAAACGTTCCTTAGGCAAGACGTCTTTAGAACTTTTTTATTCATCAAACTTTGAATTGCCGTCTCCCAGATTCATTGATACTTTCACATTAGTTTTTCAGCATAACACGATATTTTGAAATGTGGGGCAGGCGTCATATTTTTTTATATACTGTGCGATGCCCCCGGTAGACCATGTAGACCACAGTAGACCCACAGTACATCATCGAGACCATGCGGGAAACTTGATGCGGCCACCGAAAAGCAACCTCACTTAGCACGAAAGAACATACTACACTGGATGACATTGGACCTTTGTAAACAATAAAGAACCCAAACCCTATAGAGTAAACACATATTGCTACAGAAAAAGCATAGAAAACAAACATTACATATTAAGTTGAAAAACATTAAAAATGCATAAAAGACATTGAATGGGCATTGACTTTTTACATTAAAAGAGAGTTAAATACAAAAGATTTGACAAATTGCCCAAATAGAAGACATTCCTATTGTTAGAACGAATAATTGTCCATAATAGAAGGCGTCATACTGCAAAATTCTTAAATGATAAACGATACTTAATTCAGCACAAAAAGAAACTCTTATTAAAGAATGCAAACACATTGATGCCACAGCAAATATACACTGAAGTGACAAAAGTCATGGGATGACTGTTAATATCGTGTTGGTGCTCCTTTTGCCCGGCGAAGTGCAACAACTCGACGTGTCATGGAGTCCACAAGTCGTTGGAAGTCCTCTGCAGGAATATTGAGCCATGCTGTCTGTATAGACGTCCATAATTGTGAAAGTGTGGATGGTGCAGGAGTTTGGGCACGAACGGACCTTTCGATGATGTCCCATAAATGCTCGATGGGATTCATATAGGGCAATCTAGGTGGCCAGATCATGCGCTGGAATTGTCCGGAATGTTCTTCAAACCAATCGCGAACAGTTCTGGCCCGGTGACATGGCGCATTGTCATCCACAAAAATCCCATCGTTGTGTGGGTACGTGAAGTCCATGAATGGCTGCAAGTGATCTGCAAGCAGCTGAACATAACCATTTCCAGTCAATGATCGGTTCAGTCGCACCAGAGGACCGAGTCCATGCCATGTAAAAACAGCCCACACCATTATGCAGCCACCACCAGCTTGAACAGTGCCTTGCTGACAGTTTGGGTCCATGGCTTCGTGGGGTCTGCGCCACACTCGAACTCTACCATCAGCTCGTAACAACTGAAATCGTGACTCATCTGATCACGCCACGGTTTTCCACTGGTCTAGAGACCAGTCGATATGCTCACGAGCCGAGGAGAGTCGCTGCAGGCGATGTCGTGCTGTCAGTAAAGACACTCGAGTCGGTCTTCTGCTGTCATAGCCCAAGGAAGACAAATTTCGCCGCACAGTCCTATCGGACACGTCCCTCGTACGTCTCACATTGATTCCTGCTGTTATTTGACGAAGTGTTGCTTGTCTATTAACATTGACCATTCTACACAGACGTCGGCGGTCTCGGTCGTTAAGTGCAGGGGGTCTCCCACTGCGCTGTCCATGATGGGATGTGATGCCTGAAATTTCATACTCTCGGCACACTCTTGATACTGTGGATCTCGGAATGTTGAATTCACTAACGATATCCGCAATGGAATGACCCATGCGTCTAGCTCCAACTAACATTCCACGTTCAAAGTCTGTTAATTCTCGTGTGCCGCCGTAAATCACGAAAAACATGTTTACATGAATAACTTGAACACAAATGAAAGCTCTGGAAAACGAACTGCGCATTTATACTTTTTTGCTGCGATACTACTGCCATCTGTATATTTGCATATTGCTATCCCATGACTTTTGTCACTTCAGTGTAGTTTTCTATACACTTTTCATTGGTATTTTTATGTAAATAATTAGACTACTCCAGCAGTTATTTTGAATTAAGAAAATAAGTTTAAAGTTGTAAAAGACCATCTTTTTAACCGTGATCAGTCACTGCGATGTGCGTGATGTTTGAATGAACATTCGAGTGATCAAACACATAAACGTGTTTTTGAAACGCATGTGTCTGATCATAATGGAATACAAATAACAGCTATAAGGAGCAACTTACGCATTTCATTGGAGACTAGATTTCTAGCCTTTTTCCTAATAGATTTGTTGTCATCATTGAGTTAATTCGGATAAGAATATTTGACCGAAGAAAAAATTAAAGAAAATTGGAAATGTTACTCGTTGAATGCCACGGCAATTTTCAGAAATCTGGCCTAAAATGGCACGAACTCATTTTTAGAATTATTTGTATATATATATATATATTTTTTTTCGTTTTTTAATAAAATTTCTCGTTCATGCAATCCAGCATTGATTTGTTGTTCTTTTCCCTGAAGCCATCTATCGATATGAGTACTGAGATACTACGAGCTGATTCGTAGCTGCATAAAAATGGCAAGGAAATACAGTACGAGATCCCTCGTCGTTGGCATCCTAGAAAAGAACTCAACTTATGAGTTACCTCGTAGTTGGCAGTCAACGTGTAAAGAAACATTTTTCAAATTTCTTGAGTAACCTTTGAAGTCAAAACTTTAAATAGGTGTAAATCAACAAATGTTAATAGATATAATTTTAATAGATTCCATGTTTTATTCAATTTTCTGTTGATTTTTTTTGACAAGAAATGAAGCTAAATAACAAAATACTCGGGAGAAATTTTTTAGCTTATGTCAGACATAGCTGAATTTGTAAAAGAAATAATAAAAGCCATTTTTAAAAACACTTTTTGTTAGTGTTCTAAAATGCAGAATTTTTTTGCTTGAATTGTATCTTACTTCACAGACTTTTATTAATCAACCACTAAAAATCAATTTTACTCAAATTCTTTATCATATGACTCTCCTCAGCTAAGACGCAAATTTATAATCAATCGGTTAACTGAAAATTAAACTTTTAAAATATTAACACATTGTAAGCGGATCACGTACTAGTACGTTTTCTGACGATTGAAACTTGAGCTCAGGTCACGTACTAGTGCGGGTTAGTGTCACAACAGGGTTTGTTTGTGGGTACAAAATAACGGTATAGACAGGGAAACGAAGCCGAATGCTCTTGTTTACTGCATAGATTCTGGAAAAATGGAGACAAATTAAAACTAGTTTTTACATCAGTCGATACGAAACGGGAAGGTGGGTAAAAAAATTTAGAATTAAAATTCACTTTTTATTGATTCTTGCGAAAATGAGTGAATTTTGCGGCGTACCTATTCGTAGAGGAAAATGCTTTGAACGTTAACACTGTAAAACATTATTAGTTATTATTACAATTTTCATTTTTTTATATTGTAAAAATGGTTATATACAACATCATTCGAAAAAATTAAAACTCTATACTACTATTTCTATTTGATTTTTCATATTGACGATACTATTATAAATTTATCCACTCAGAATTTTTTTTTGTTTACAAAAATCTTATGTTTGTTATTTCAATATAAAATACGAAAAGTTAGTTTTAAAAAAATGAAATACTATTGCGATTGAACTGATTAACGCGCAAAACGGCCGCTCCTGGTACAATTCCGCTGCGACATGTACACGCACACAATGTGTTAAAATAGTATCATCATGAGTACGAAAAAATGCAAAATTAGTAAATTCTAGACCACCGGGAAGTGAATAAAAAAATCTTTAAAATGTGCAATATCAAAATCTCATCTCATCGGGGTCTCACCTGCTTAATGATACAGTGTGTAAATACGAAAGAAATATGAGGTACATTCCTGAACAATGAGTAAAAATAAGCTCTTTCAATTCAGTTTCACAAACACTGGCATTATAAGAAGCTTTTATTTCATGGCCCGTTAAGACACGGGCCAATGCGGTCATCATTATACAAGGTCGATGAGAATTTATTACATACTTATCCGATGAATATAGTCTTTATTTTTATAAGCAACCACAGTTTCAATTGCTCTTTTGCAATAAAAATGCAATAATATTTATTCTCGTGTTCTGTTAATTTATTATTTCTTCTTTTACAGTGAGTTTTATTCGCAGTTTGATGGAGATAAATCTATTTTTGTCGAAGAACACGTGCGCATATCTAAACGATTTTTTTTTTTCTAAAAATCTGTTGCAACATTTTTAATAACATATAACATGTGTCTATTCTGATTTTCTTGGTTTTTCGGTTATACTTTCAGCAAGAAATTATAATCTTCCTAGATTCAGAGCAAATTTAATGGCTATTTTTGTTCAAACCTTCACTCGAGTCGCTTAGTTTTTTTACTCCGGTTCCCTGTTTTTCTTGGTTTTTCAGTTATACTGTGAGCAGGAAATTAGAATTTTCCTTCATTCTAAGCAAGTTCAATAGCAATTTCTGATCAAAACTTCCCTCGAATCGCTTAGTTTCATCATTCAGGCTCTCTGATATTCTTTGTTTTTCAGTTATAAAGGCACTTTAAACAAGAAATTATAATTTTCATAGATTCTACGCAAGTTGAATGGCTATTTCTGTTCAAACCTTCACTCGAGTCGCTTAGTTTAATTATTTCGGCTCTGGAGTGCAATTTTGGAAGAGATTCTGTAGAGCATTTTGATTTTGATCTGATGAACCCCAAATTGATATCTTTGACGATGTTCTCTCAAACTGTGCGCACGAATTAATTAATTATCATGTAAGAAGGACGGAAGTCATGTTATTAAAAGTATGATTCAGATAAATGAAACCTCAAAGTTTGTATAATGATAAAAAATTTCTTTAAATAAAACTAAAACATTAAAAATTATATCATAATAAAAGGACAAGAAATATAGAAATTTAGAAAGAATTTTGTTCTGAATTTTTGTACAGTAATTGTAAATATAGTTATAATGTAACAATCTTATTTCACAATTTTTTGATTTTCCATGAATAGTTATGAAAATATATCATAGTATTTTTTTACTTCATTCTTCATTGAAAATGTTTTGATTATAAGATATTTCTAATAATCTATAGGATAAAAGTAATTAAAGTTATGAAATACCTATAACGTTTCTACAAGCGTTTTAGAAAATAATAAAGTGCACATTACGACTATCGACTCTGTTCTTAATTTCACAAAAACTTTGAATTCGTTTATATCTTTCGTTTCCTAAAATTTTTTTATTGAATTTAAAGTCGTTTAAGATTGTTATTTATTCGCCTGAGATCTCGTGATGATCATATTATACATCAGCAGGAGTAATCTCCCAAAAAACCCTCATAAAGATACAATTTCCCTATCACATAAAAATTATGGACCTGTAGCAAGCTCGTGAACGAACATCACGAGTACTCAGATTCCTTCACACGAGAGCTTTTTTTCTGAAGATTTTGAGCTATCACTTTTATTTATTCGAATGTAGACACATTTACCCATTGATGGAGTTTTGTTTTCAAATGCATCATAAATCTACGCTTTAGATCATAGGTTCGCAAACTTTTTCGAACCCCCTTTCTAGTGGGTATTTCAATACCGCCCCCCTCCCACTCCAGAGTACATAATGCATGGTGGAAACAAGAATGAAATTACTGATCGAATATTGTTGTAATTGAAACGTTACTGAATTTCTTCTTTATTTTAAAAAGATGAGTAAATTTTAGCTTACCTGTCACAAGGACAGGCAGGGGTTTTGATGATACGAAGTAAGCCATAATAAACTATTGCTTCTTAAATAAATAAACTGACAGTTTCAGAGAACCATCAAAACGCATACTTAATTATATTAAAAAGTATTTTGATAAAAATTTCAAGAAATCGAATCTCGAAGTCTTTTTTAGATTGTATTTGATTCATCTTTCCATGCCCCTCCGGGCCATAACAACGCTCCCTCATTTTCTCTTGGTAGCCCCCCAGAAAACCTCAGACGCCCCCATTGGGAACCTATGCTTTAGATGCCTTGTACCAAATTTGAATCCCTTGGCTCTCCAGTTTTGTAGTTATTACATTGACTTGATTTCGAAGAGACAAATGGATTTATTTCCTAAAAATGGATTAGGCATAAAATTTGAGAACAAATAGATATCATTCCAAATATATGTTTTTTAATCTCAGGAAGGTTTGAAACTCGAAGATGGATCAAATCCCCAGAGTCGAATTCTACAGTACTTTCTCTTCTTTTATTTCATACACGAGAAAGTAAAAAAAGGATATACACGAAGGATTTCAAATATTCTTTCTATGCTCATTCGCACATATTTATAAACAAGATGCGATTCTTTCCTACCTCGTGACAACTGCGTTATTAACGGCCGCTTCATTGACGTCAACGGCAGTAATTTCGCCACGGCAATGACTCCTATCGCATTACACCAGAATTCATGACTTCTTTGCAAAATGCAGAGAGATAAATCAAAACTTGAGTCTAGAGCAGGGATGGCGAAGAAATGGCACGCGGGCCTTGCCATAGATTTGCATGTGACTTCATTTGATAAACTGAATTTTTCCCAATTCAAATGGTTAAAAATTGAATAATTTGAAATGCAACTGATTGATTTCCAGCTTAGTTCAATATGAATTTCAAAGTTTATTAAAATAAGGGTGGTGAGTCTAACGCCACTTGGCCGTACCAAACACGAATGAGCGGAGCCCTTCCGAATGAAGGCAGAAGTGTGTGCTGTAATGTCTTGATCTCGATAGATCAAAGAGTACTCAGAATATTTAGACACTTCTTTCTTTTACAGCCCTATATATATATATATATATATATATATATATATATATATATATATATACAAAGAACAACTCGTACTTATCTTGATTAAATAGTTACTATTTACACCGTGAACTAAAACACCGCAACAGTCGAAGGTTTTTACTTGAAGATCAGTTCTCCATCGAATTGTAAACACAATACCACCGGGAATTCATGGGTTGGTCAGTTAGCTGTCATTTCAGGCAGTGCTCCAAATCACCCGGACTCGTGGGCGTACTCCAGCAGTGTCCCAGAAACTCTTCTCTCCCCTCCAAAACACTCTGCGTGTTTTATCTCAGAAACAGTCTCCGCCTCCTCTTCCTCAGTGGCTACTGGTCCTCTCTTCCGGCCAATCACGTCCAGCGAAAAGGCCCTTTCAGTGGCGCCAGTCCGTCGTCAGAGGGTAATTAAGGCGCCCCGAAAAATCTGGAACATGGGGTCCGCTTACAATAGGGAAATTCGGCATCCAGATGTTTGGATGTTCCATTGTCTCTGAAAGCACTATCACTGTCTTCTGGACGAGGAATTTCCACGTGTGTTCTTTCAGCTATAGATGCCTCAGGTCCCGAAAGGAGACCACCTGCAACATCTAGTTATCTCAAGGTGTCTAGTAAATACAAAGGCAACACAGCTGGCGGAAATATTTTATCACTAATGGGGAGGGGAATGTTACAGCGTTTTTCGTTGTGAACGAGCACCGTTAAATTAGAAGTATGACTTTGCTCGAACATACAAGACACAGTCCATTTTTAGGGGATGGTCGAACTCATTCATCCATCCGAAAGTCAGAATTTCGATCCAAATCAGAGAGTGACTCATCCCTGATTCAGTACCCACAGAGGTATCATTTGTGATGGAAAATTGAAGGACTTTGCAGTCACGACCTATTTAACGTGCCCCAACTGCCATTAGCCAACACGGTGATCTTTGGTTGAGACTAGAACAGAACTCGCTACCTTTCGGTGACGAGACTGGTGCTCTGCCAACCAGGCTACCGCGGATAAGGAATAAAATAAGGAAAAAGTTGGAATGGATTGCAACAGAAAGATTAGTTTAGTTTGTTTAGTTACATTAACATCCCATTTTGAAGCAATACTAGGGGTATTTTGGGACGGACCTCACCATTTTGAACCAAGGTCAGATGACGAGGACGACACTTGAACTGCCCCCCCCTCTCCACGCCACACTAGATTGAGGACGTTTGGCCTGACAGATTTAACGAGATCCCTTCACACGACGGTTCTTCGGTTTAATCGAGTCTTTAACCTGCAACCAGGCAACCACCGCTTCAGGATATATGTGAAATGAAACCAGATATATCTTACCCTAACACCTTTTGACATGTCCAGGGTAGGATATGTCAAAAAGGTTGACATGTCTAAGGCCAAAAGGCGCTGTGCATTCGGAGAGAGCAACTCCGCCTGAGCGTCTATAGCTGCTGTTCGATCAGAGGAAGCGCCTAGAACTGAGCGCCTGCAGGCCCTGCTCGCCGTCTCTTTCTTGTGCCCATTTCAATCTTGCTTATATCTTCACTATAGGACTGTTTTTGCTGATGGCATTCGAAAGAACATCGAGAATGTAATCCAAATAACATGAAGTGAATGTAAGATAAAAGTTGGAATTAAATTAATTAAGATATTTCTGTTAATTTTTTTTTCTTGGATTCCCTGGGATTATTCTGCAAAGGAAACTAAACTAACGGAGCAAAAATGAAGGTGAAAAATGGATGGCAACATAATTCGGTAAATAAAATTAACCCTTTATTGATTAAATATTTTATTAAATACTTTTTGCTATTTATTAAATACTTTACTTACTTATATTTTACTTATTAAATACTTTAATTAATATTAATTAAGTATTTTTAATTCCCACTTTTATCTTATATTAACTTCATGTTATTTTTGTTACATTCTCCGTGTTCTTTAGAATACCATCATCAAAAAGTAAAGATATAAGCTAGATTGAAATGTACCGTCAATAAATAAATGGTTAAATAACTTTAATGTCTTATACTGGCGCACACACGAATATTATAATTTCTAGAAATTAAAATAAAATTTCTAGAAATCTATATTGCAGCAACCAAATTTGACGAAAACACTCAGAAAATGGCATCTAATAAATTCAGTGAATCCGACTTTTTTTGCGGTATCATTTTGCTATGGGAAGCATTGAAAAACATAAGGCTTGTTTTACTGTTCCTGCAGAAAATTCAGATCTGTCATATTTAAAAAACAACGTTGTAACTTTTTCGATATGCTAGTTCTTTTGAGCCATTTCAAGTGCTTCTATATTATGATATGTTTTGGTTTAGTTATATTAACGTCCCATTATAAAGCAACACTAGGGCTATTTTGCGACGGACCACATCATTTTTAACCAAGGTCAAATGACGAGAAAGACATCTCAGCTGGCATCTCCCTCTCCACACCACACCAACGGGAGGATGTTTGGCCTGACGGATTTAACGTGCAAGAGAACCTCTCACACTACAGTTCTTCTGTGGAATTGAGTCTCGGACCTGACATCCTCCCTTTCCGAAACCGATATCTTACCACCAGGCCACCGCGACCACTTTATCACCTGTTTCAGGTTTGGCTCCGCATATAATAAGGGGAATCGAATAAGCATTTTATTTTTTTCTTTGATAGATTGAGTCTAAAATTTGATAAAGATTCACAGTTTTAAAGAAAAGGCCACAAATTAATTTTCGTTCTTCTAGATTGTTGAGTTTTCATAGTCAACACAATCGCATGCACATGAATAGATAATTTATCAAACAGTAGAAGCCACGGATAAAATATTTGGGTACAGAAATTGCGTACCAAATTTTATTCTTATAGCTAATTGCATTCTGGAGTCAATTCATTTGCACACATTCGAGCAGGAACACTTCCTGCCTTTGAAAATCCTCTTAAATTTGATTGGGCCTCGGTGGCCAGGTAATAAAGTCTCGACTTCGGAAGGTTTTCAGGTTCGAGACTCGATTCCACCAAAAAACCGTCGTGTAAGGGGTTTCTTGCACGTTAAATCCGTTGGGGCCAAACGTCCTCCCGCTGGTGTGGTGTGGAGAGGGGGTTGCCAGTTCGTGTGTCGTCCTCGTCCTCTGATCGTGGTTCAAAATGACGAGGTCCGCCCCAAAATAACCCTAGTGTTGCTTTACAACGAGACGTTAAAATAACTTAACTTAACTAAACTAAACCTCCTAAATTTGATTTTAAAAATATACAGTAGGGAGAAATTGCTACTTATCAAATTTTTTACTCTTCACTCATTCCATTTTTAAATGATCGTATTCACAGTCAGATGGGCATAATTTCAAAACTATGTTCGTTCTTTTTGTTGAGAAGGATTCATAATAATGTGAAGTTTTGTCGAAACATAGAGGTCGTCAATTCCACTGATTTATCGTTCACTTTTTCGTATTCAAAAAAATTAAGACAAAAAAAAACCCCTAAAACATAATAATTTGAGTTATTTTATGTTGCAATTCATTCCAACATAAAAGTCTCAGGAAATTTTTTAATTTAGTTGTATTAACACGTTTACTGCTGCTATCCTTTTAACTTAAGTAGAGAAGGTATGACACCTTGGATTCCCACCTAGGATCAAACCATTTAATAACATAGATGGTTTGATCCCCCCCCCCCCCCCAAAAAAAAATGTCGGCCTCGAAGGTCTTGTGGTAAGGTCGGAACCGGAGGGTTTCAGGTTCGAGACTCGATTCCACCGAAGAACGTCGCTTCAGGAGGTCTCTTGCACGTTCAATCTGTCAGGCCAAATGTCCTTCCGCTGTTGTGGTGTGGAGAGGGGAGTGCCAGCTCAGGTGTCGTCGTCGTCATCTGACTGCGGTTTAAAATGACGAGGTCCGTCCCAAAATAGCTCTAGCGTTGCTTCAAAACGGGACCTTAATATAACTAAACTAAACAAACCTAGAAAAGAACGCAATCTACGAGTTATCACGTATTTGGCAGTCAACGTGTTAACTTTCTGTTTAAAGCAACATCAGGGCTGTCTTGGGACGGACCTCGTCATTTTGAAGCCTGTTCAGATGATAAGGACGACTCCTGAGCTGGCACCAGCCTCTCCACACCACGCCATACGAACGGGAGGACGTTTGACCCGATGCATTTATCATGCAACAGACACCCCTTACTCGGTGGTTCTTCGGTGGAGTCGGGTCTCGAACCCAAACCCTACCTCTCACAAGCCAAAACCTTACCACCAGGCCACCGCAACCCCGAGCTTCAGAACATAACATGGATTCGAACACCTACTCTGATTTATTGCTTTATTTGAAAGATTACTTGCACATAAGGTGGGTTCACACGAGACTTATTATTGCCCCCAATAGGAGATCACGCCTACTTCCGGAAAATCACGTGACCACAATGGGGCAATGGCAAATAATTGTCCCGTATGGACAAACGTTGCCTCAACTGCTCACACGAGGACAATGCCGGACAACAGCTGAGAGGCAACGATTGCGGGCAATAATAGGCCTCGTGTGAACCCACCTATATTCTGCTTAAGCAAGGTTCAATTGGAGCCAACCATTGCTAGCAAATGGAAGATCACGCCTACTTTAGGAGCATCACGTGACCCCAACGGGACAATGGGAAATGGTTGTCTCATCGGGAAAATTATTTGCCATTGCTCCATGGCAATCACGTGTTCTCCCTGCAATAGGCGTGGCAATTTATTGCTCTCAATAATTCACCTCGTGTGAACCTAGCCTTAGAACGAATGAAATTTAGTCACAATAATAATAATGATAAAGGGTAGTACACATGAGGCTAACTATTGCACGCAATCGTTGCCCCTCTACTGTTATCCCTTCATTGTCCTTGTGTGAACAGTTGTGACAATAGGCAATGTTTTTCCCGACAGGATAATCATTTGCCATTGTCTACTTCTGGTCACCTGATTTCCTGGAAGTAAGCGTGATAGTCAGCCTCGTGTGGACCCACCTTCATAATGAAAGTAGTTGAGCATTTCTTAAGCTGGAGCTTGAAATAGGTTGAGAAACTCAAATACAGCTTTCAGTGAGAAGGATCTGAAATAATTTTGAAAAACATTTTTCAAGTCCAACTTTTTTGAGATTTGATGATAGCATAAAGAGGTAAGTACCTTCCTTAATGTGGATGATTTCTTCTGTAATATATTTAATTTAGAACTGATTTTATATATATTATTATTACATATATTATTTATATATTACATATTACTAAGCATTCCAAAGTTGCTTTAGAGGAAATAAACTTTTAGTTCAATTATTATTGATTTCGCGTCTATATATTTTCGAATAAATATTCAGGTCACTTGTATTATAATATTATATACGTTCGACTCTTGCATTAAATTACGTATTTAAATTTGATTCTGTCCGAATGTGTAGAACTTAAATTCGTAAATCATCTCAACCAACTACCTTTTATTTGTCCTAAAAAGGATATTTTTAAAAGATTAAAATTTTTGTGAATATATGATATAAATCGAACAGTAAATTATCGGTTTTTGATTTTCAGAGAAAATAATAATTTCTACAGTTTCAGTGATGGCAGTTTATCTTTATTTTCGGGGGGAGGGGGGTATAATATTTTTCGAAATGAAACAGAGAAAATTACTTTAATTGGTTTTGTTGGACAATTATTTTCGAGATAAGTAAATATGTACAGTAAACGCATTCAATTTACCAAAATTATAGGAGGTTATTCCCTGGCTGTCATAGACTGATTTATTAATTTGATGAATGTTTGTTCTATGATTAGCCAAGGTTATCTTACTGATATCTAAATGTACTTCACGATGACTGTGGCATTTGTTCTTGAATAGTTGCTTAAAGCGAGACCGTGTTCAAGTAGTTTGTAGTTTCAAGCTGTTTTTCCATATGGAATGAGCTCTGGAATCCTTCAAAGGGAACGAAGGCAGGAATGGATTGAAAATCGAAAATAATATTTTTTTTCGAAACAGTATTTCTGTCACTTTGACTACTCAGGCGATCGAGCTGAATCAGACGATAAAGTAATTTTGGTTCCAAAACTATTCGATATTTTTCTCTGACACGTTGTGAAATAAACAATTTTCTATCAAATATCCACAGCCTAAACTATCCATTCAGACGGTCAATTTCTCTCTGTAATAAAAAGGTGCCCAAAGTATGATTAGTGTTCCTTATAATCGTATAACCAAGGATGTATCGGCCAGAGGTACTGCAACTATATTATTTTGATTGGATTCCACGTTTTAGTTAAAATACAGTTATCAAATGAATATTCAAGGAATTCCTGCATGAATTCAAATGAGGAGGAGAAATTTGCATTTCATCCTGGTCAAACAATTTTTCAGTTTTTCATAAAATTGTTGTATTTATTAGGAAAGGTTTATCCTCATAAGGAGCTGTAATTGAGTGTAAGGAGCTGTAATTGAGTATATATATTCGATATAAGGAGCAGTACAGTTACAGAAATAAAAAAAAATCCTAAATCGAGAAAAAACAATCGAATCTGATGATAGTTATCAGTATCCTTAACTTTACTAGATTGGCAGAAGTCCGTGGCTGAAATTAACTAGACAATTTTTATTTACAACATGCCCTGAATTATAACTGAAAGGCAACTAATTTCTTTTTCAGTAATATTTTTATATAAAAAATACTGAATACTATGAATGGGAAACTGTACATAGTTGGCTATAGCAGTCAATGCAGTACAAGAAGGTTTGTCGGAGTTTGATAACAGAAATTTTTAGATTCAGTATCAAAGAAGTCTGACTGAAGATTAGAGATCAATCATTACATTTCAGAAAAAAAAAGCGTTTCCGTTCAGTGAATGATTGTTTGGTTGAAGTGTAGCACGGTGTGCCCCAGAGTTTATCGCCAATATGGTAACCCAACGGAACTTTCTTACAGTAACCCTAATTCTGTTTTGTTTACTACTTTTTACAATAGTTGAGTTGTTCAGGAACTACAACTGTTTTATAATAAATTAATATTTAAAATATCGGTTTGATTATTTACATTTTGCTTATTTTAATTTAAAATTTATTATACAAAGAAAGTTTAGAATAAAATTAATATTAAATAACATTTATTTCATTTTTAGGGTTAATATTTACAAAAAAAATTTCGTTTTCACATATTTAATTATCACTATGCGAATTCACAAATCGTCTGCGCTTTCGTATTCAAAGAAGTCTGCCATGGAATTATTCACAGTTCTCGTAATTCTTTTGGTGCTCCAACGTTTGGTTCCCTCGAAATATTATGTCTGCAATCGTACAGGAGTGGATGTTTGGTATTAGGTCGTTCGGAAAGTAATTTCGTTTTTTCCTGACAAAGGATTTAATTCCATTTTTCGCACCCAATTTCATACTTAAACCGCAAAATCATTTTATGTTTTAAGAGCTGATATAGCAAGGCTTGAGTGTGAAAAAGTACAGCTGATTCTTCGCAGTAGTTTTTGGATGGTGCCCTTTTAAATATGGAGAGAAATAAACAGCATTTTCGTCATTTTTTTCTTTTTTGCTATAAAAGGTAAAAATGCTGTTCAAGCCAGAAATAAATTAGCCAATATGTGTGGAGAAGATGTGTTAACAGTACATCAGTACCAAAACTGATTTGCAAAATTTTTCCTTCAAATGAGGAGGCCAAAAACCACCTCGATCAGTTTTTTTTACAGCAAAGACCAAAACTTTTATGAGCGTGTAATCATGTTACTACCAAAAATATGGCAAAAGGTATTAGACCAGAATGGCAATTTTATAATTTAATAAATAATTTATTCATTAAACGAAAATTTCTTTTCATTTTGACACAAAAATACGAAATGACTTTCCGAACAACCCAATAGTTGGGATGGTAGGCACTATTTTGAACCTCTGAATGGATGAAGGGTGATTGGAATATTTTTTTGAGTTGATGAGGCTTGGAAAGAATGCTTTGAGTGTTTTGAAGTATCAAGTGTTTATGAAAAGATTAAATAAAGCAAGTAAGTACATTAAATATTAAAAATTCTGTATAATATTCTTTCTTATTACGTCATTTATTCTTACTTGTAATATTATTATGCACTATTCCTTAATCCACACAGTCCATCTGTTCAATTTGCTATGGAAGATTCGTATGAAAGCGAAGCCCTAGGATGTTTTTTTTAAAGTTAAAATATACTGCCCGGTGCCTTCTACAGATGCCAAGTATTAAACAAATAATTATAATTAGTTAAACATTCTAAATAAAAAGGCGGGAAATGGCTACCGTAACTGTTCCGCGGAACAGTTTATTTTGTCCGCGATCTTTGTTGGCGACTTGGCATCCTTGGCGCAGCAAGGGGAATGCTATTCTACACTTTTATCTGATTTTTTTCGTTCGAACTATGAATGGATAGAAATTTCATACGTAAATGTTACTAAAGAGGATGCATTATATTCTTTCGAGAACTTTCCTAATAATGAAAAATTCTTTCATATATTTACTTGAAAAATAACTAATGTATAACTTAGGTAATGACTAATGCATTTTTTTCTAACTTTTAAAACTGAATGAAAAATATACTAGGGCGAATTATCACTGTGCTCTTATTCCCTAAGGAAGAAGCGATTATCATTAAGCCGCACGATTCAAATCTATTAAAATAAATATCCATTTATACTAGAAATTGTCCTCGTCAACATGTAACAATATTTGTCACACTTTAATATGAAGCAAATTACGTTAAAAAAAGCTAAAATTTCTGCTATATTTATTTGAATCTAACAATTATTAAAAATTAAGAAATTAAAGTGCTGGATTTATTAAGCGATGTAACTTATTATACATTAAAAGAAGCAAATACGTACACATTAAATTTAACTCTAGAGAGATTTTTCCGCTGCGTAAATTTTACTTTCTAAACAGTACAATTTTTCGAAGGAAATTAATCGTAATTTTTACAGAAAGAGTTCTATTGAATTAAGTACGAAAGCCTGTTTCTACATTTAGGTTTAATTTTGCCAGCTTTTTTTCTGACTAAACTTTTTGCACTCAAATGTCTTTTTTCATCGCATTCTACTACGTTCGAAGAAAGATTTTTGAAAAATTATTTAAAACAATAGTTTTTTTTGAAGTATTGTCAATTATATTACAAAAGACTATAAATAAAAAAAAATTATTTGTAACGTATTTTGAGAAAGAGGAAAATATGTTATAAATTTTAATGAAATTTAACCCAAATGGTTAACACTCTTGTAATACAGCAATCTTATTTTTCTTTGCACACAAGTTATTGAATTGAATGATGAATGAAATGGACTAAAATCTAAGAAAAAATTGAGATGCAAAGAAGTTATGGGTAAAAATATATGCCGTTTTTCCATTAGTTTATAACTTGAATTTTTTAAAAACACTTCTAAAAGAAAAAGTATTTCGCCGACAATTAAACATTTGGTTCATTTCATTGTCCGTATTATTTAAGATCCTTTGTCAATACGTCGATTAGTTTTTTTGAACGGAGGAGAATTTTTATGCAAATGAAAGTTTTGAGAAAATTGCAGTTAAAGACAAAGTTTAGCTGAAAAAATGTGTGACCCTGGATGATAGGCCAGGTCTTCCTTTTCCTAGAAAAGATACTGTTTTGGTAAGAGGAAAACTACAAGAAAGAATAATGAAATATCGCTAATGTTGTCGATAACCAGTGTTTTTAACTTAGTCGGATACCTTAAAATAATTGTATAGTTCGACAATCATAAGGTGTCTATTATTTTGCAATTAATTTCTAATACATTTTACCTAAATATTCCATTATAAATATAATTAGAGGCGAATGATTTCCAAACGTTTCAGGTTACGACATTAAATACAGCAGATTGCTCCGCTTGAGTCGTGTAGATATCGATAAATTCCATTATAAATATAATTAGAGGCGAATGATTTCAAAACGTTCCAGGTTGACATTAAATTCAACATAATGTTCTGCTTGAGCAGTGTAGATATCACTATTTTAGTCACAAGAGCATTTTTTCATGCTCATTCATTTCGAATTGGTGGTTAAGGCATCTGACTGTTAAAAACACTGGTTATCGACCACATTGACGAATTTTTTTGTCATATCTCGTAGTTCAGATTTTTCTCTTTTCAGAACTATTTATCTTTTGTAGGAAAAGGAAGGCCTGGCCTATAATCCAGGAGAATTTTAAATAAAATATATTTTTCAGCTCAAATGTGTCTTTAAGTACAATCTTCTCAAAATTTTAACTTTCATGAAAATTCTACATATCTCAAAATCTAATAGGGGTATTTACATAAATATTTCAGCGTGTGTTTTAAATAAAATGGGCAATGAAATGAACCAAAAGTTTTATCGTCGGCGAAATATGTTTTTATAGGTGTTTTTAGAAAAATGAAGTTATGAATTTGTGCGAAAAAGGATATCTACACACTTTTTACTCATAACTTATTTGAATCTCAAACTTTTTCTTAGATTTTGGTTCATTTCATTCGTTATTATATTCTATAACTTGTGTGAAAAGCAGATAGGATTGTTGCTTTACCATTGTGTGTAGTGTGAACCGTTTCGGTTAAATTTCATTAAAATTTACTACAAACTTTTCTATTTCTTAAAATATATAATTCCAAATAAATTTTTTTTCTATTTAAAATATTTTGTATTTTAACTGCCAATACATCTTAAAAGCCATAGTTTTCATAACTTTTTTGAATTTCTGGTATTTTGTATTATAATTGACAATAAATACTTCTTAAAAGCAATAGTTTTCATAACTTTTTTGAATTTCTGGTATTTTGTATTATAATTGACAATACATCTTAAAAGCCCTAGTTTTAAATATTTTCTTTCAATCCAAATTTTTTCTTCGAAATGCTAACTCTCAAAAGCCAGAAGCGAGATGCAAATCTGACTTACCACATCGAAGTTGTAGACAGGGGTTACCGTGAACCGACTGTTTTTGCTCATTGTTCGATCGGAAAGAAAGACTGATTCGATTCTTTCTTCCGAAAGCAAAACTTCCCGAGCAGAATGATCAACGTGCTCCTTCACAACAAAAGATCCCCACAACGATCTGTGTCAGGATGTTGTTACAAGTTCAGGGGTCTGTCTGTCTCTGCACTGCGACCCGGCTCCTCAGGGTTGCAAGAAGATCGGAGGCGAAAAAATAAATGGAAGAACTTTTCCCAAAGATTAGTCATAACTGCCTACAACACAACCTGGCACATGTTCGCGAATAAGATGAGGGTATTAATGTTTTATGAAAATACCGCAATTATATTTCCAGTAGATAAATCAAGCGCGATGTTTTGGAATAAATTCTTTATGACCAAATTAATATGTTTTTGGTTAAATAGAATAAATAGTCAAAGAAATAGCCAATAAATTTCGAATAAATACTCAATTTTAGTCATAATTCCCTACAACACAACCTGGTACATGTTCGCGAATAGGATGAAGGTATTGACAATGTTTTATGAAAATACAGCAGATATATTTCCAGTTGATAAATCAGGTGCTATGTTTTGAAATAAATTTCTTATTCCATCCAAGTTTTTGGATCGAATAAATAGTCAATTTTCGGATTTGAATTAGACTGAATTGATTGACGTTGTATTTTGAAGATATATATTTTAAATCAAGTCATAATTTTGACACATGACTTGTTAATGCGAATGACAACTGTGCTGGCATTCCTTATCTCCACACGCCATTTCGAGGAGGTGGTTGAATCTCTCACGAGGCCTATGACACATGTCATATACGTAGAAGTCTGATTTTTTTTCTTTCTAGTTAATATATCCGACTGCGTTAAAAACACTGGTTATCGACCACATTGGCGAAATGTTTTGTATTCTTTCTTGTAGTTCAAGCTTTCTTCTTTTCAAAACAGTTACTTTTAGAAAAATGAAGGCCTGACCTATAATCCAGGGTCACCTGTTTTTCACCATAAATTTGTATTCAATTACAATTTTCTCAAAACTTTAATGTTCATCGAAATTCTCCATCTTTAACTTGATATCTCAAAAACTAAAAGAGCTATTTACATAAAAATTTCAGCCTGTGTTTTAAATAATACGGACACTGAAATGGACCAAAAATGGTATTGCTGGTGAAGTACTTTTTTTATTTATAGATGTTTTTTTAAAAAAATTAAGTTTTGAATTTATTGAAAAAATTGAGTATATACGTATGTTTTTTTATCCATAACTTCTTTGCATTTCGAAAAATTTTTTAGATTTTGGCTCATTTCATCCATCATTATATTCTATAACTTGTGTGGAAACAAAAATAGGATGGCTGCATTCTAATTTTGTGTATGGGTTAAATTTCATTAAAATTTTCTGCAAATACTCCTTTTTCTCGAAACATGTTAGATTTTCAAATACTGTTTTTGTATTTTATATAATAATTGACAATGTATCTAAAAACCATAATTTTAAATTGTTATGGGTACATGATTTGAGACTTAAAGGAGACATGATTTGGTAAACGTCAAGTCACAGAAAATCATTTTGAAGCTACAAAAACGGATAATGGCCGATTTGGAACTAAGATATTGCTGACCCAGTGTTTTTTTAGGGTTAAAGATGCTGATCGAATAGAAAATCAACTTTAAAAAGTGAAAAAAATATTTTTGATTGTGTGGATAAAAAAAATTTACTTGATATGTTTTCTTAATATTAAAAAGGATTTTCTCTTGCTGTGTATTTTCTTCGAATGCAATTCTCGCAATTTCAGCTTATTAAAATTTAATTTTTCGAATTTTTAAAAAAAGATAATATTTTAAGCGAATTAATCTCATAGAAAGAGCCTTTTCTGTATAAAGATTGATAGAATTTCTTTAATTCATTGTTTTTGAAAGTTTATTTGAAGTTTGAAAGTTTATTGTGAAAGGAATCAAAAATGGAATATTTCCGAATACTATATCTTCTAGAATATATCGATGTACAACAATATTGCACAATTTTTCAATAATTTTGGTTCAAGTAATGTACAGTCATTTCGTATGTAAATGATTATTAAAAGGAAAAACTAATCTATGATAATCCTTGACATGAGTTTATTTTATATTCTTCACTGGGATAAACCGCTAGAAGGCACATTTATGAAAATGTATAACAAAGGTTTTTTTTCACCTTCCACTTTCTTGATTCAAAACAAAGAAATGGTGCTACAGGAGTCACTTTCTACATGAGTGATACTTATTCTGCTCCTAATATGCGTCTCTCTTAAGCGAGGATGTTTCTTTTTTACAGATGACCTTTTCTAATCGCAGTCTGTTTCAATACTTGTATCTTCTGCCCACTCGAAATGTTCATGCATAACTATGGTTTCAGAGTACAAGGGTGCCTCTTTCGCTTCGAAAAGAAAATCAAACTCGTGCAAATATTCATTTGAAATGTTGTCTAGAATCTAGTTGTGCGATCCTAGTTAGCTTCTTTCAGAAACCAGAATAAGGTTCTTCGGGCACCTGGTGGTAACCGGAGGGCTTCAGGTTCGAGACTCGATTCCATCGAAGAACCGTCGTGTAAAGGGGTCTCTTGCGCGTTCAATCCGCCAGGCCAAACTTCCTCCCGCTGATATGGTGTGGAGTCATCTGACCATGGTTCAAAATGACGGGGTCCGTCCCAAAATAGCCCAAGTGTTGCATTGCAACAGGGCGTTAAAATAACTAAAGTTCGATAAAGCAGCTGCTATGGGCAGATTAGTTACTCCATTCAATTTGGAAATTACACTCAAATATAATTTAGAGCTGAAACCTCGTTAATTGGTTTTCAAAAGAACAGAATATTATATCTGACTGACCAGTTTTGTAGTGGCTACACTGCCACTTATCAAAAAAAAAATTATTTTGCCATTCCTTAAGTTAAAAGTTGAGTAGTTTTTGAACGTTTCCTTCATTCTTCCAACATTCTTCCCCGCATATTGGGCTTTTTACTTTAAAAAAAAATTTCGGTTTTTATAATCATTTATAAGCATTAATCCCATTTTTAGTGCAGTACCATACATTACATCATTGTTATACTTTTCATAAACACTTTCAGACATTTGAAATTTGTAAACATACCATATTTAGAATTCATTATCAATAGAAATAGATATTTTAATTTCAGGGATGTAGCGCAACATGGCTTTTGTGCCATTAAACACCAACTCAACTCCAGCATTATTAAGTTAAAAAGCGTGATTTATTTTATAACCCGAAAATAAGTCTCTCATGTTCTGTGAGAAGTATTTTTTATTTAGATACAAGATTATTTTAAAATGAATCAAATTACCTACAGCTAAGTAATTTATTTATTCCTTTTACCGTCTTGTGATTTCAGTCATTCAATATTTATTTTTAATGTTGAGAATTTAATCTTTTATTAAGCTATTTCTTTTGTTTCTTCCTGCCACGAGCTAAATGACTGTAAAGCTCAATGATAAATTATTTTTAATCTTTTCTCACTATAATCATATTTTTTGATTGCTATAAAGACTTGATCTGTTGTAAATGACGAGAGGGATTCTGGCGTTGCAGTGGTAACCGTAGATACTGGAGTCAGCAATGAACACATTTCGCACCAGGAGCGGGTGTACATTAAATGATTCAGTTCAATCTCAATAGATCGAAAATGAGTTCATTTTTTTAACCGACTTTCCAAATTTGATATTGAAATAACAACCATAAGATTTTTATAAACAAACATATTTTTGAGTGGATAAATTTATAATAGTATCGTCAATATGAAAAATCAAATAGAAATAGTAGTATAGAGTTTTAATTTTTTCGAAAGATGTTGTAAATAACCATTTATACAATATAAAAAAATGAAAAGAGTAATAATAACTAATAATGTTTTACAGTGTTAACGTTCAAAGCATTTTCCTCTACGAAGAGGTACACCACAAAATTCACTCATTTTCGCAAGGATCAATAAAAAGTGAATTTTAATTCTAAATTTTTTTACCCACCTTCCCGTTTCGTATCGACTGATGTAAAACCTAGTTTTAATTTGTCTCCATTTTTCCAGAATCTATGTAGTAGACAAGAACATTCGACTCCGTTTTCCAGTATATGCCGTTATTTTTGTACCCACTAACAAACCCTGTTGTTACACTAACCCGTACCAGTACGTGACCCGCTCTCAAGTATCAATCGTCAGAAAACGTACTAGTACGTGTCCCGCATACAATGTGTTAAAAATAAATTTAAAAAAAAACTAATGGAATGGAATTACATAGTTGTGTTTTGAAATATGAATTTCAATATTTATTAATTCTTCAAAACAGTAACGCCCTTGAACAGTTTTCTTTGAACACTGAAACAATCAACTGTAGGGAATTTCCTTTGTTTTCTAACTTCCTGCGTGTGTGTGTGTCCATTAAAAGCAAAAATATTTAATTCAAAATATTCATTTTGATAACTAAAGCCTTCAGTTTCATAAAATCAATTGTGCTCTATTTTATATAACTAAATCACCTATTGAATCAATTGTATTAATCGATCTTCTCAATGTCTGAAAATATAGCTAAGTTTGCGCCAATATTTATTGAATTTTTTTAAAGATCCGAAGACTGATGAAACGGAGGGAAGTATTTTCTTAAAGAACATTGTTCGTTTATTTAACCACATCGCATACAATGACGTGTCTGAGACGCGCATCGAATGATTGAATTTTTAATCTGCAATGAAGTGAAAAGAATTCAATAATTTAAAATGAAAAATGTCACTTGAAACGTATTATTATTAAAGAAATTAAAATAATAGTAAATATTCCAATTAGGAAGCTACTAGTTTGTCATTTAATTAGGACGTTAAGTCAATTCGTATTCCAAGTGGTTAAAAAGTGCTTCAAACAAACGAAAAGCTGATTTTTAAAAGTGCTAGCTTTAAAAAAATGTTTAGAAGTTGTATTTCCTGGAATTAAAATATGTTCTCGTGTGTATAAAATGGCGTTCTGTAAAAATATCTTTCAATCAAAATTCAAAAATGTGAATCAACTCCCTGGATTCTTTAATCGTCTCTTTTTATTAACCGAAATTCGATTAGAATTTTAAACGAAATTTCGAATTTCATTTTAAAAAGTAAAATCATTTAAACATTTATTTTAACCAACCCTTAAAAGAAATGTAGATAATTTTTTATGCCATTTCAGCCAAAAAGGAAATCAGGTTAATTTCTGATTTCAGTTTCAAAAAAAAAAAAAATACTATGAGATTAATTTCAGTTTTTTTTAAATG
>JAPMOQ010036294.1:0-19284 GCA_026543055.1 Argiope trifasciata
AATCTACACAGAAATATTTTAGGTTTCATCTCAAATGCTTCTATATGCATTACAAATACGATATTTTTTGATAATTTACAACTTTAATTTATAGAAAACTTTGCATTCTTTTAATTTCATCTACAAGCATTTATATATATATTAATTTTTCACTTTTATTTTCTGATTTTTTAAAAAAATATTTGTTTAGTGGATATATTTTCTTTGGCCTAAAAGCCACTCAAAATACGTCTTTCTTTAAAAATATGTCGTTCATTCGCAGGTAAGGGCTTTTCTTTGCCGATGTTGAAGCTGACCTTGTTTATTTGATTAACAGTAATTTCTAGACACTGAATCTAGGTCAGGATTTTGATCTTATCAACTGTAATAAACGATAAAAAGATAATAAATAGATAAATATATCAGCTTTAATTACATCAGACCTTATCAATAGATCCACGAGTTATCAAATTTATTGTTAGTTTAATCGCATATCGCCTTACTAGTTTATTAACTAAAATTAATAACTAGAATTTATTAACTAGAATTAATAAACTAATACAGAGCATTATTTGAAAGAAAATTTTTATTTCATATTTTAAGATTTCAAATTCCAAATCTACTGTTTAATTTTACATTTTTAAACTGAAATTTATATAAGAGATTACGCAGTCTCTTTAACGTATAGTGACAAATAATCTAGAAATTTATTTTGGAAAAGTGCTGTATTTAGTTTTAAAATTATTTTTTTCGACTAATATTGAAAGGGAATGTGTGTGTGATATATTTTGTGAGTGTATGTGTGTTGATAGTATGAAAACCAGAACGTTTGATCTCAAATTATCAAATTTGGTACGCACATATTTTGGAAGTTGAAAACGAGCATTTCAAAACAATGAGATTTTAACTTATTAGAAGTTAAGCAAAATTTTGACTTTTCCTAGCGAAAACTTTAAAAAATATTATTGCACAAAAATTAATTTCACATCATTTTAAAAAACGTCTTTTCAAATCATACCTGTTTATTAGCTAAGCAAACTTTTACTGAATTTGACAACTTCATAATTCAAAATTCAATTTAATAATTTTAAAATATTTTTTTTCTAATTTCCAACAATTTGTTGCTTTGTAATCCAAATCATTTTCATTGATTCATCAAATATTTACAAGTGATTTCCTTCCATTTTTACTTTCTTATATAAGAAATATATAGAAAATATTGAAATCGTCAAAAAATAAAATCTCAAACTAGATACTTTAACGAATTTTTTTGTTTTATACTTCCCTAAATTCGAAAAACACATTTTTAGAAAATATCTGTCTGTCTGTGACTTAAAACTGCTTTAAACTAGAAGAATGAAATTTGGTTTACAACCTTTATACCAAATTTGCAGATTTATAGCAAATTCTTAGAAAACTCCATTTAGAGGAAATCTGTCTGTCCGGCTGTTAAATTGTAAGTTAGTACGATAATCACACTACGAAAAAGATCAGGTAAATAAAATTAGGCACACATATTTAACGCCTGTTGTGTAGACACGTGTCAAAACTTTAATCAAATCCAACGAGTCATTGACAATTTATGGATCTGCACTTTCAGAAATACATAAACATGATTATTTAAAAATGCACTGATTTAAATATGTCAAATGGATGGTATGGGATTTTTGACTACAATTGTAGTTTTATATTAATTGTTTTTTGCAATCACTTTAGAAATACGCACTTAAAACACAAATTCGATTTTGGGATATAGTAATTCTTATTACAATGATTAATCGGCAAAAAATATTCTCTAAAGATTATACGATATATTTAGTAAAAACGCTAGATTCAAATAAATGATTAATATTTCATAGTTCTTCTATGCCACTGTATGGAAAATTGTTCTCTGGGATAGCATCGTTATTAAAGTGTATACGAGAAAGATTTGGGGGCACCACCCCCACTGATTAAAACTAAAAAATAAAGATTATTTTCAAAGTGCAGTTTACAAGATGAATAAAGAAATGACATTACAATCCTGCGAAAGTTAAAAAATAGATGAACCGCATATTTAAGTTTTTAAAAGCGCTATAATGCCATGGAGCTGGTCTTTATTAACTGACATTAAATGGAGCATAGTAAGACACTTGAAATGACTCAACCACTCTAATATCTGCTAATTTGACTGTATCATAAATAGGAAATGATATCTAATAACATTAACTGAAATTTTTAACATAACAATATCTTTGGTGAAGTAGCTGGTCGCCAGTCAGCTAATAATAAGTTTGGCTAGATGAGGAAATAACTGTATTTTCTATTTTTTGTATCAAATTTAATTGATTATTCTCAAAGTTTTTTTTAAAAAAAAGATGGGAAAAAGAATTCTTCATATGCTAAATATAATATGTATATTTTTAAAACTTAGGCCTAATTAAATTTTTATATATTTCTATATCTACTAATTATAAAGAGAGAGTGTTTATATTAATGCTCAAAAGATCAAAGTTTTAACATTATTTAATATAGAGCTAGCAAATGTCACACTGACACATTTAAAAGCATGAATTCTTCTGAACAATTGTTCAGCAATTTTAATTAATCAAAAATTTTAGTAAAATGTTTATACTTTTCCCATCAAAAAAGATTTTGATGCCTTATGAAAATTCAAGAGAATTAATTTTTAATTCTGTAAATTTTGCGGCCATTTTTTTCAGATTTTAAACTAATTTAACATTATTTTAAAGTTTTTTTTGCAACTATATATTACACTCAACATTATAAAGAAAATAAAATCTTTTTTATCGTTCCTACATATTTCTTATGATGTACTGATATTATTACTACATATATCTGGAATTTTTGTCCATAGATGAAAATCTAAACATACACCATTATAAAGATTTCCGTGATGATTAAATTTTGTTAACAATGTGATTTTAATAAAAAATTTCAAAATATTGTTGTGTTTACAATTAGGGTATAATTATAATGATGCGAAATTTTTAAAGATTGTCCATTTTTTAATAGTACTGTTCTTTCTTGCAACATATGATAATATATATATTATCATTCTTATAACTTTAGGATTGCTTTCTAGTTATAATACACTGAATCATTTTGTAGAATTAGAAACATTTTTTTAATAATCTATTAATATATTTTCTGAATTAAGTAACATATTCTGTAGTAGTCACAAACTTCAATAATGACAAATTCTATTTTCTATCTTTGTATTTTTAATGACGATATCTGGTTTCAACAACAAAGTTATGAAAGTCCTTTAAATTTTAGTCGTTTAATAAATATTTTAGCATCAAATTGAAGTCAAATTTTTGGTGAAAGGATAGGAAATTAAGGAGATGGATAATATAATTCAACAGAACAATATAAAGCTCCTAAAACAGAGTGAATTAAATATCTTACAAAACTTTGCTGAGGAGGATATTAATAGCTAATTACATAAAACCTTTCATCGAAATATTTTGCAACAACGAATACTGGGGAGCCTGCTAGTGATCCAATTAGCTAATTTCATAATATAAATTATTTACTTACATATAAAATGTGAGACAATCGGCGGCATTTGATTCGGGACACATTTAAGTCTTTTTTTTTTCGATCTGAAGAAAAAGAATATGGGATTATCCTGGCTTATATGGCACGTTTCATTATTTTAATTACACAGAAAATGCTTACTTCAACGATATTTTTGAGGCTCCCACGTCCAGAGCTACGCTTCCTAAAACTGTCTTTCATGTTGCCACCATCCACCACCACGGGTACGAGGAAGGAGAGATTCCGCGATCTAAATTTGCCTTTTAGCAGTGATGCAATGGAAATTTATTGTGATTAGCACAAAGTCGGCTCATACCCTTTTCTCCGATATTCATTTACGGATTGCGGAAGTTCCCATCAAAAAAACTTAGGAGCCCCAACTGGACGCTTTTTATCGACATTCGGGAGACAAACGCTAAAAAATATGGATCGTAAAAATTGTGCGTTTAATATCAATTTAAGCAATGATGCTTCAGCGTTCGAGTTTAAATTCGCGATCCTGGTCGTAAAACGGAGTGGGGAGTTTATTTATGCTATCTGTAAATTGAGAAATGCAAGTATCCAGTTGGTGGATCGCAAATAAATAGAAATATGGATTGGATTATTTTGAAAATATGTTTGCAATCATTGTAAAGCATTTTAGTTTTCAGTTGCTTGTAATTAGAGTAATCTGTATAGCGTTAAACTAATTTTTTAATGATTTTCTGCGAACTCAATAAAAATAGCTCTATTTATATATATTAGTTTGACGGAGAAATTTTTGTTCGATAATTTAAAGAAAAAAGCTCACTATATTATTATTTTAAATATAATGTACTTAACTTTATGTGAGGTACTAATATTATATAATGAAGGATGTCCAAAATTAAAGCAAGATTTGCATTGGCCATCATTCATGCAATAAAGTGTTGGCAACTTTATTAAAAAAAATATTTGATAGCTGGTAGTTTAGAATTAGTAAAAACGGCGCTAAACGATAAAACAACGAGTTTTCCTTATAGAACAATATTTTAAAAGTAATGAAAGACTGGTGATCACAGTCCAAAAATTTGAGAATTGACACCCTAAATCGTGTGATTTAACAACATTGGATTTTTTATGAGGTTATTCGAAGTCAAAGATCTAAGCGAATAAGCCCACAAGTAAGCGTACATTGAAGGAGGAAGTTCAACTCGTCATCAACGAAATGCCGTCACTTTTATGCAAAATGGTCGTAGAAAATTTTCACAAAAGAGTGCGTATGTGCCAGCAAAGCCGTGGAGGCTTCTTTTATGTGTTATTCCATACATAATCCTATCCTGTGCCCTCTACGATTCAACAAAAAGATAACAATTTAAAGAAAAAAAGCGGGTTTCTTTTTTAATTCAATTCTTGCGTTAACACATTATTCTGTCATTTAAGGTTCTATTTGTACTAAACCTAAGCTATCAGTTGTTAAATGGTTTTTTTTAATATGGTTGTCAACGTTTTATTGTACGCATGGTGGCAAATTCACCTCTTGCGTTAACTTTGTGCCATTCTTTACAAAGGAGGTTGATAAAACCTATTCGAAATCATTACAGTTGAATACAAAACAAAATGTCCCCTATAATGACGACTTGGATGCCCTGGGGTATTTAAATGACATTCATTTAAAGATAGAAAATGACATTTTCCAGGGTTTCATCAATTTATAAATAGAAAAAAAAAATGGAAGACGATCTCAGTAATCAGACTCTTAATGACTGAGTTTTGCCCTTCCATCTAATCCTATCTTAATATTGGAGGGAGCAACATTGTATTTCTAATGAGTGAAGGTAAGGCTGAAAATCACCAAAATAGTAATTGGCGAATGTGTGCTTCGAATAATGAAATGCTAATGAAGATCGTACGCGCATGAGTGTATATGTATAAAGGAAGGTAATGCATTTATTTCCAAGATAATTATCATTAACCAGAAGATAAAATAAATTATTTACATACTACACAACCAAGTTCTATTTGTATTACCATAAAAGTGTTCACCTGATTTCGTAATCATCAAGATTTTACTGCTCATGTCACTGCATCAATGTGAGACAACGTTCGATTCATATTCATGCAATTGACTTTAAACTCTCGACTTTTTTACCATAAAGTTGTGACTCAACTTTTAAATGTCATGCCAAACAATGTAAATGAATTATTGTTTTATAGTTTATACTTTATGAAGCCTGTTTGAATGTAGTCACAAACCTTTCTGTGCAATTAATAGGTTAATTCGTAAACTGTAACACGTGTCGTAAGCAAAAATAAAACTCATTGTTATGTTCAGTTTAAAAAAAAGTTAAAAGAAGATTCACCCTTGAAAGCACTGGAATTCCTTTTTATCTATTTTCTGTCACTTTTTCTGAAACTAAATAAAATCTTCAAATTCATTTTCTAAGAAAAATTATGAAAAAAGTAATATTAAAGTACATTATTTATGTTCTCCTTAAAATATTTTGACAATTGAAAATTAAATCATTTTGTATATTCATTTTTATAGTGAACAAAATAGGATGGTTTTGCATTAGAGTACTTTTTTATTCTTTTACTGCTCCTTAATATCATTAGTCATAAAAATTAAGCGGACAACGGTGATAACGGAGAATATAATTCACGTATTTTAAGTTTTGATAAGAAAGTGAGTAACAAATCAAGATATCCTTTGAAAGACAATTGCTATTTTTTTTTCGTATGAGAACAAAGAATAATCTTAGAGCTACTATTAACACTGGAAACCTTTTAATGAATGTAATTTAAATTGTGAATATTTATACACTTTCTTTATAGATATGTTATCTATAAAGCAATCAAGAAAAGCGAAACAAAAATATTCTTAGCTTACTCGATAAAGAGTATGATGTCAGATTGGTTTTATAATAGAGTAAAATGCTAAATTAAAAAAAATATATTAAGCTTAGTATATCTGAAAACATGTACACTTTTGCTATAAAGCTGTATTCCAATTCTTTCATATATTTCAAGTTTTCGTATATTTCATGTATATGTTGTGGACCCTCTGGGCTCTCAATACTTACAACCAGATATTGAGACCCACAGTTTCCATTTTGGAGTCATTATTATCAGTGAATCATTTGACGAGTATTGTTAACTAGCATAGAAAACCACTTTTTTTGTACTTTACTATGATTTTCAAAGGAGACATGTTTCCCATATCAACAGAAATATATAGTTGAGCAAAGATTGAATATTAGGTTCTCTCTGCTTCTCAACATTTAATATTTTTAGATGCACAGTAACTTAAAACACACATATTTCGATGAAAAATCTATTGTTGCCTGTTAAGTAAAGAAGTCAGAGTTTCGGATTACTCAAGGCAATTCTAATTTTTTGACTTATTCAGACTGTATAGGTTAAATTGAAACTGAAAATCTGTCCCAAATTTAACTTAAATTTCAGATTAGCCCATTTCCTTTATTCAAACTAAATAGTTTATAAGAAGATTAAATCGAGTAAGCTTTTAAAAAGTTAGTTTCTGAAGAATTATCATTTCCATTTTTACTATATTTAGAATACAGTTCCCTTAATATGGCCAATGTGGATGAATCAATTTGAAATAAAAAAGTAATAGCGAAATATGAAATTTATGTCAATATACAGTTTGATTTAAAACGTTATTAGTCTGATTGTCAAATAAAAAAAATTAAAAGCAGAATAATGCATTTTCATTAATTTTGGCAGGTAAGATTATTAAAAATGATATTAGCCTAGTTGCCAAGTAAAAAAGTAGAAAAATCACAATTAAATCTTTAAAAGAAAATTATACAGCAGAGAGCAATTTTACTGACAGCTGTCTAGAACCGTAATCCACAGAAAGTCTCTTTAAAATGTTATTTGCTAAGTTGTGAAATAAATAAATTTGTAAAAAAAAATCCAATTTTCACGAACTATAAAATATTAAGACTATAGTGTGTGTTTGAAATGAATTATTGAAATCATAATTAAATTATTTAAAGTAAAGTACTTACAACAAGTTGGAATAATAACTTGGGTAAGATGGAATAAAATAAACAAGCAGTGTAAAACAAATAGTCTACAGAAAACAGACAGAGCTGTTATCAAATATATTATTTTATTGGTATGCTGATTTTTTATTTATTTTATATCAATAGTTTCGACTAGGCAACATTTTTAGTATAAATTGGTATGCTTCTGATATTATATACGATTCTGTTCATGAACACTTAAAACTTACTTTATTCTATAATTTTCGTCATTTAAAGTTCTTGAAAATTTGATGATGCATTGTCTACTCTTATTTTTAAGGAACGTTATTCTATACGTTGGGGATTTTCATTATATATTTTTTATTTTAGAGTAGTTTAAACAGCCACAGGAGGGATGAAATGAACATAATGGTAAGTTTAAATATTGAAATATGCCTAAATATTGGTGAAAGTTTTTGAAAAATTAAATAAAAAAGTGACATCTTTGTATGTTTTTACTTTTCATGCTAAGTAAATGTGGTCGTTCTTTTATCATGTTTATTGGAACATTAGGAAAATTTAAATAATAACTTTAGATCGTTTAGTAATTAGCACTCTGATTTTTTTTTGCACTTTCGAATTAAAAATAAGAATAAAATTTAAAACAAACTGTTTCATTAGACCATATGACAGAAAGTTTCTAACCTTATTTTCTTCCTCCTTTAAAAGTAGCAGACAAAGAAATTCTCTTTAGAAAAAGTTGTGAAGAGTTTTCACACCTTTTCCAAGGTTGTTTTTTCAAGGTTGTGAACTCTACTCTGTCAATAAAATTGAAATCGAGAACCTAATATTACTGCACATTATAACACACCTCCTCCAGTTTGAAAGGATGGAAGGAGAAGAAGGTAATGGAGTTTCTGCTGTTGTTGTATTGCCTTTGAAGGCATTAAAGATGGCTATTCTCCCATCATTATCATCTCTAGTGTTCAGTGAAAAAAAAAAAACCTGCTTTGGAAAATTCAAAGGCAGAAAGAAAGCATATGCAGAAAAAATAGAGTGAAGTTATTAGTACAGGTATGGTTACAACTTTTCTTTGTGAAGAGCATTCCCAGCATAAAATGAAGAAAGCAAGTCATTCTCCAAAAATTATGTTGCTAATGTGACCTCGTACTGCAACTCAGAAGAAATAAAAGATAGAAGTACCATAGCATCGTTTCCATAAGAAATATATGCTATTTTTTGGTTATTGGTTAGGTATTACAGTTAATTAATCAAAATTTTTGTTGATCAGATTTTGTAAGCAAATATAGCTTTCTTACAGTAATATTTTATTAAATACATTAATTGAAAAGGAAGCTGTAGATAAAATTGAAAGCGAGCAGATTCTTTATATATTACATGAAACAATTTTTGATACAAGGAGCAGTATATTGTGTTTGATAATTTGCTTATAATTTTAAAATTTCTAATTGGATATTTTAATAAAATATTTGTTATCTATTTTACTGTAGATATGAATGGTATTTGACTTTCAAGAATCATTTCCTTTGTCCCATTGATGATAATTTTACAACACATTATATGGCAAAATGATATTAAAAAGTATTAATTACTCAGTTTTATTGCTTAAAGAAGTGACGAATAAAGAATTGCATCAAATCTTAGATAGTTTAATTTAAAATATCTTTCAAAAATGTAAATATTTAACATGATTTAAGGATCGCGGATTGCCAAAGTAGTAAACAGCCTATTTTATACCTATTTTATCACATACCTTATTCCTTTAATAGGTTATGTCACATTTCACTTCATGATTCTCAAAAAAGAATGTTGTTAATTTTATATTTTGTTATCAATGCTTGAAGCACGTTATTCTTTATAATTTAATTTAAAAAATAATTTTTTATTTAAGAAAAATGAAATTATAGTTGTGGTTGATTTTCGATAAGTGTGGTTGATTTTAATGCTATAAGTATTAAAAAATAAACAATTGGAAGGATATATGTTTAGTAAAGTTTCTAATATAAAACAAAGTGAAATAAAATCAACCATTAGTATATCGATTAACCCTTTAAAAGGAATTTTTGCCTAATATATTTTTGAATTTAAAATTGGCATAAGAAAAATGACACATTTAGCTAATTAAATAAATTCATTTTGATTAATTAATTAATTTGGTTAATTAATAACTATATAACAAATAAAGACACACCATTTTGTAGGAGGTAAAGAACTGTAGCATGTAAGTATCTGTCTTTGAAAATTTTGATAGCTCTTATGTTAACCTACATAATTTCATACAAAGATCGATGAATTAAGTGGAAAGCTTATTTTCCATAGCCCTATAAAAGATTGAGTTAAAACCGAGTTGAATTATAAATCAAAGCAACCAGTTATTAAAATAAGGGCATCATAATATATATTACATAAGATCACAAAATGCCTAAGTTCGCCACCCCCTGTTTAAAAATATTCCACAATTTTTTTTCTTCAAGAAAAGAATTGAAATGATCTAGTAACTAAATAGTTTGGAATTAATAACAATTTGAAGCGTGCTATAAAATCTCATTTACAATCATTATAAGGAAGTTCATAATATTAAGTTACACACCGATTAAACATTTCATTGCTGAAAATTTATATAGCAAATTTGCTCATGCATTTGAAAACATTTTAAATGTCTCTTGGTGAGTCATCGGCGTGCCCAGAGCAAACAAACTTACTTGAAAAGTCAAGTTTTAATCTGTCAAACTGAAACGGAAATTAAACGCAGGACCTAGTGTAAGACAATAGTCGGTTTAGAGGCCAACAGGAAATCGAACTTCAGATCGCCTTCGACAAAGATGTTGACTTTTGCGATGTCACTTCATGGAGTTATTTTGAGATACTATTCATTTAAACACAGTAAACGTTTTCGACGTTATCGCACTTTCGTTTTATGGAATCGAAGAGTTGAATATTCTCCGCGAAGTGGGACTATACACATATAAAATTTGAAAAAAGAAGTTGTAGACAATAAATTACTCTTACTCCTGATAGATAATTATTTTAAGTTTCAGGTTGTCACAAATTATCTATTTTAAACAAACATTTTTCAAATCTATGATAATGATAATAATAAAGTAATGGAATCATATTTATTTAAAGATATTAAATTGTGGAATTTAAGTATAATCTTAATACAGTGTCTCACAAAAGTGATGGGACACTTGTGCTTTACAAAAGGAAAATGTAATAAAATAAATAAATTAACATGTACAAATTTTTTGTGGGTGTATTTCATGCTTAAATTTTATAACAATTATTACATAACATACATTTTGTCAAAATATTAAAATATTAATTTAATAAAAATATAATTGTTTAGAACGGAGCAAAAATTAGCTCACAAAAGTGATGGGACACCATTAGATATGCAACAAAAATCGTCTGAAATAAGCAATAAAAATATTTTTTTGGGTTTTATTTTTACTCAAAAGCAATTGGCAATAATTTATAAAATCGTCTGCAGTATTTCCGAATTGCTTTGGAATTTTTGTGTTTTTTAGCTCTGTGCAGCCATGAGTGCTAAACGAAAAGAAATTTCGCCTGAAATGCGAAAATTAATTATTAATTTGCATATTGAACGTGGAAAATCTATTAGAGAAACTGCTGAAACAGATAATTTGAGTCATTCAACAGTTTTCAACATCATTAAACGATATAAAAAGAATCATATGATTCAGGATAAAAGAAGACCTGGTCGACCATCAAAGCTATCTAATGGATTAAAGCGAATTATTGTTCAAATTATAAAAAAAAAAATACAAGGATGAGTGCTCCTAAAGTTGCTGCTGATTTACAAGCATTATATGGAGTGATTGTTAATCCTGAGACTATTAGAAGAGTAATTCGATCTGCTGGATATCACGGTAGAGTAGCCAGGAAAAAATTCTTCCTAAGTGAAAAGAATAGAAAACTCAGACTGGCATTCACAAAATATGACATAAATAAGAATTCTGATTTCTGAAATAAAGTTATATTTGCTGATGAGAGTAAATTTAATATATTTGGTTCTGACGGTAGAATATTAGTGTGGAGAAAACCCAGGGAAGAATTTCGTAAAGAGAACTTGGTGCCAACAGTAAAACATGGTGGAGGAGGAGTTATGGTATGGGGGTGTATGTCGTCCGCTGGAGTCGGTAATCCAGCGGTTGTTTTTATCGGTTTGTTTTTATTGACAGTATAATGGATCAGTACAAGTATATCGACATTTTAAAGCAAAATTTGAAATCTTCAGCACGAAAATTGAACCTTTATAATGATTTTAAATTCTTCCAGGATAATGATCCCAAGCACACTGCTTTGAACGTTAGACTCTGGCTGCGGTATAACTGTCCTGAAATAATAAAAACACCACCACAATCTCCTGACTTAAATCCCATAGAGAATATTTGGCAAGAATTGGAATCAAGAATTCGCAAACACATCATTTCTTCAAAACAACAATTAAAATCGGTGCTTCAAGAAGAATGAGGTAAAATCACTCCAGAAATCACAGAAAAATTAGTCAAATCCATCCCAAGAAGATTAAATCAGGTTTTAAAAGTAAAAGGAAATCCAACAAAATATTAAAACCTTTTAAAAAGTAAAATTTTTGGATAAATATTTGATGGAAAAGTAAGTGTCCCATCACTTATGTGAGCCATTTTTTTGCTCCTTTCTAAATAACTGTATAATTTATTAAATTTATTTTAATATTTTGACAAAATGTATGTTATGTAATAACTGTTACAACATTTAAGTATGAAATACACCCACAAAAAATTTGTACATGTTTATTTATTTATTTTATTACATTTTCCTTTTGTAAAGCACAAGTGTCCCATCACTTTTGTGAGACACTGTATATATAAATGAATATTTGTCTCTTATGCACTGTTATATCATCCGATTGCGATAAAACTTTGAATACTTATTTCTTGCATTTGCAGGATTGTTACAGGCATAATAAAATTATGCAATTTATACAAATAAAAATGAATGTTTGTCTGTATGTCTCTTATGCAGTGCGGCACTCTCATGCGATTGCAATGAAACTTTGAATACTTATTACTTACACTCATTTGCTTCTGCTGAAGATGGAAAAATAATAAAAAAATACTGCAAACCTAAAGTCTTCTATACTTATAATAAAGCTCAATGTGTGTGTGTGTTGGCGCTCTACAGGTCAGACGGTTGGACCTACAGCTACCAAGTTTGGTACATGAATACCTTGGAGGTCGGGAATGTGCACCTCGGAGCCCTTTTTTCGAATTTTTAATTAGAATTTGAATTAATTAAAATTTAAGCGAAATTTCGACGTTTTTCCACTATAACTTCCGAAAATATTATCGCACAAACGTGATTTTAACATCAATTTAAAGATAAAAAAATAGCTTTCTGATGGTATCAGAGTTTTAATGTATAACTTAATCCTCTATTTTTAACGAATTTTTAAAGAAATATTTTAACAATGTTTTTTTGAGCACGTGACTGGATAAAATAAAAGAAAACAATGACGGAAGTGCAAATAATAATAAAAAAACTATCATCGTAAATCAAGTCTAAAGAAATGATACTTTTAGCACGTGACCGGATAAAATAAAAGAAACATAAAATGTGATATTTTCTAAAAAAATAAATAATCGTTTCCAATATCTAAATCATTTATTCAACACATCTTTATTTATGGTAAACCTGATTGAATTTATACAGGATATGCATCGAAATCCCAACTTAATGGCATATTTTTATAATCGTTTGCAATATCTGTATCATTAATTCAATAATTTTTTTTCCATTATAAAATGTGATAGTTTCTAAAAAAATAAATGCAAAGCCAAGGTTTCTATAATCGTTTGCAACATCTATATCATTCATTCAAGATTTTTTTTCCTTTTTCGCTTTCTTTAAAAAAACACATTTAATATTGAAGCGATGATAGTTTTTTAAATGAAAAAAACATTTTTAATTTCAGGCTAATCAATGCCCGGAATTGCTTCAAGGCTAATGTATATCTGACTTAATTAAAAATTATAGAACGTAATATTCATGGCGAACAGCTGGTCGCCAAAGGCGGATAGTATATAATAAAGTGAAAAAATAGAATTAATATTATTTACGCTTTTCCTTTATATATCATTCAATTTCAATGAATGCATTCATTTCCGATACGAAAATAAATATTATTCTTTCTATCATTCATCATTCCTATTATCATTCCTTTCTATCATTTCTATCATCCTAATTAAACAAGACAGTTATTTTAAATTTCAAACGATATTTAAAAATTATTTCTTCTGCGGCAGCAACGCGTTGGGTACCAGCTAGTTCAAAATAAAATTAAAAATTATACTTAAAAGCTATGATAAAAAATCGTAGTTTAGGGAACATTTAATAGACATCGTACTGAAAGTGCTATTCGATTTTTCTTGTGGAATCAAACACATGCACTGACATTGAGAAGTATATTTTACAATTTTATTTTTTAGATACAAATTTAGATCCAAAATTATGTATGGAATTTATGAAGTTATCTTATAACATTTTGGATAGCTGCTTAAAACTTCTTTTTTATTATTTTCTCATATAGGAAGAATAGAGAAAGTAATGCATTCGTCAAAAGTTTCGTACTTCAGATTTTTCTTTAAATTTCACCCTCTACACCAGAGTTCGAAAAACTCATTGGAATATTTTCATCTATGAACACGATTACTTAAAAACGTTTTGAGCTCAATAGTTGAAATTTGATTTATAGATTTCTATCAGAAATTTGGAGGAACTCTATTTACACGGAAATTACTAAGGGACAAGTGATTTCGCATCTCAAACAGCTGACCGATTCGCATCTCAAACAGCAGACCAATAAAAATAAAGTCAAGTTGAGAGGGTGTTGTAGACCAAGACTCCTTATCTGTATAGAAGACATTGCATACAAGCTCATGATTCTTACAAAATTCATGCTGTTTGATGTTTGGCCCGAAGTAGTGCAGGATGTAATAAAAGTTTTTTTCTCTGAAATTCTGCTTGGTTCTTGCAATAATTAAGAGCAAAATGTCTGCAATACTTTATTTGAGTACTTACGATGGTGGAAGAGCAGTTGGATGACTGTAAGCAGGCCAAAGTATTGCCACTGTAGCTGCTGTGATGGGTGTATCAAAGAGTATCGTCTAGAGATTAAAAAAGGCCGCCAAAAGTGAAAATGCTTTGAAAAAGCATGCAAGGGATCTTGGTAGGAACAACACACCTTTAGAGGATTGCTATGTGGCCTTCATGACAAAAAGGGACAGAAATTTAACTCCTGACCAGATAGCTGCAAACCTTGCAACCGTTACCGGTACGCATGTTTCTACGAGAACTGTCTCACGGCAATTAAATCAAGTTGGTTTATATGCCCGGAAACCTGTTCGTTGCTTCCCGCTTCAACCACGCCATCGTTCAGGAAGATTTCTCTTTTGTTTGGAATATGTTGGTTGGGATCTTTAAAATTCGTCTAAAGTGATGTTCTCAGAAGAATCGCGTTTCAGTGTGACAAGTGATTCTGGCCACCAATTATTATGGAGAGAGCGTGGAACACGTTGAACACAACAATTTGTTAGTGAATGTGATCGATACGGCCCCCAGGCGTGATGGTGTGGGCAGGTATCATGCACAATGGCAGAACACCGCTTCGCATCGTTGAGCGAGCAAACATTACATCGCAACTGTATTGCAGATATGCTATTCTGGATCATGTTCGTCTTTTTAGAGGTGCTGTGGGTCCAGACTTTGTTTATGGACGATAATTCAGGGCCACACAGAAACGTTGTGGTATCGGACACACTGCAAACTGAAAATATTGCTCCTATTCAATGGCCTGATTACTGTCCCGACCTAAATCCTATTGAACATGTCTGGTATGATCTTGGCATAACGTGTTTCACAAAGAACTATCCCTCCTCGAACAGTGCAAGAGCTCAAAATCATCCTTGAGAGAGGAGTGGGTACCATCAATACCACTCAAAAACTCCTCGATAGTTTAGAGGAGAGTATGGAGAACAGATGCAAAATGTGCATTAGTGTCCATGGTCATCGCACATCTTACTAATGTACTCATGTCTACATCATTCTGACTTGAAGATCAATTTTCGTGGGGCTGTGTGGAAATCATCCAAAGAACATCTTTTTTTATTTTTTAGTTTTTAATTCTTCGATGTGTCAGTATCTGCATCATTTGTACTATAATAAATCTATATCTTCCCTACTAAATATGCACTTAGTTTCATTTCTTCAATCATTGTCTATACTTGATTTTTCTCCAAAACGTAAATCCTTAGCAATTGTCAGGCAGTGTATTTGGCTGTCTGAATACAAGCGAACTCAATATTTTGCAACATGTAAAACACTAGATAGATAAAATATGGTACATCGATTAAAATTCTAAAATGCAAGTTTTAATCGAAATTGGATCCAAATCTGTCAAATGGTTGATCCATATTATTGAAATAATACCCAAACACAATAGCTTAAAACAATGAAATTTTGTAAGTATTCTTGTTACTAGATCTGCAGTTCCGTATCAAATTTTGGTTTTAATCAGTCGGAAAATATGTTCTTAGAAACAAGGCACTTTTTTGTTTAACAAAAAACATTCAATACTTCCCTTACGTTTTCAATACAATAGTAAAAATCTGTTTTTGTATACTTTAAAATAAATTTTAATTCGTTGGAAACAAAATTGTTTTTTTTTTTCTTTTTAATATCAGCATTTCATCATAGTTTAAAATAAATATTTCATAATAAACTATTTTACTACTTAAATATTGTAAGTCTTAAAATATCTGTTTTCAATATTTAATTAAAATTCCGTGTTATTTTAGATATAAACACTCGACATTGTTAAGTCAATAATAAATTATTCATTTATTCAAATAATAAACTTAAGAAAAAACACAAAGCAAAAAGATTCAGATTTGGTTACATAATACAATATGCAAACATAGAATTATGATTGGCTAACATTAATGATTCAAAGTGACCTTTTGTATTTCGTGGACTCATACGATGAGTTAAATAAATGAGTATGATGGAAAAATTCCTCTCTTCGTAAATCGTGCAGACAGAAATCAATTGCATTCCTGTAACGAAAAGCGCAGACTTCAAAGACAAAAAAACGTTTCATCGTTGCGTGAAAGTGACTTTTCTTGCTTCAAGGTTTCTCTGTGCAAGGGAGAAAAAAAATTAACTCTATCACTTCCTCCAGCAGAATTGTAATTTTGTATTGTTACAATGTTAATTATATAACATTTGTTAGTGCATTTTATGGTTCTAAGCTTTTTTGTTGGGGAAAAGGCAGTGTTTTTTGCATTCGACCTTTCAGTCTCAAAAGCTTCATTCCTATTTTGTATGGCAAGGTTCACCTCCACTGCAGAATAAAGATAAAGGTAACCTATTAACCTTCAAAATACACCACAAAATTCAGTTGAGTTATCTTACATCTTTAAACTAGTATTTCTTGAGCAAATGTAAAAATTCATTTCGGGTATCTCGGGAATGGCTCCAACAGTTTGAACCAAATTTTGTATTTAGATGAGATTTTGCTTTTTAAGTCAATCTATGTAGGAGTCTTTACTGAAAAAGAAATGCTATTTCGCAAGTACATATATTTTTTTATACATGTATTTTTTATGTTTCCATGCATTTTTTTTTAAATATTCGATTCTGCATTTGTAGTTAGATTAAATTTCATTTATGATTTTAATGAGTCCTAAAATAGTATTTTATTTACAATTTTACACACACACACACACTGCTCAGAAAGACTTGGTCTCCCAGATATTGATTCTCGTGTTACAGAATTAGAGTTATAACAATTTAATCAATAAAATCTTTTTATTGATATTTAGATTAAGGCAATCAACTGCATCGACAAATTTATGAATGACAATCATCTATGAAATTAGCCACCGAAGGCGCTCAGCTTTAAGTTTATTAATGTTTTCAGGTTCTCCAGCTCCCGAGATTATTAATTATTTTAAGTTCTTAAACGATTAATAAGGAATTCACTAAAAAAAAACTTCGATTTTTCTGAGGATTTTTATTTTGTTTATAAAATGGGTGTTCCACTAAATGTTTTTTATTATGCTTTCAGCGCACAAAAAGATAGTTAAAACAGCTAAATGAATGTATACTCGATATATTTTAGAAATTTATTACAAAACAAAAGTATAACTATCTCCCTAAGTTGATATTTATTCTGTAAAAAAATCATTTAGAAAAAAAAATTAGTCGATCTTTATTTTCTCGTATAAGAGGTGAAATCTTACGCCAAGATTTTAATGAGTATCCACATAAAATCTCCCAGAATTAGAAAAAATATATATCAGTCTGTCTTGTGCCCAAGGTAATTCAAGAATACATTGCACTAGAGCAATGGAATTTGATAGGTAGATTTAAAATAAAATTTGGAAAATTCTAATATATTTGGTTGAAATCTAGAGGAGAAAAGTTTTTTTTTTTATTTGCTCGTATGAATGGTAACACGATAAATTCAAAAACACAATAAGCTTCAATGATGGAATTTGGTACACAGATTTGTCATTAGAACTGTTGAAGTGTATTATATTGTATACCATTTCTCAATAAGGTCCGATATTGAACATGATAATTCAGATTTTTAGCAGTTTAGACAGATAAAACTTTTAAATGCAGTTTTCGTATTCCAAATTGTATATCTGGGTCGAATTTTAGATACAGTCAATCGAAAAGAAGGTGTCTCCCAAATCCATTTTTAATTTTTTTTATTGTAATAAGAAGTAAAAAATATCGATTTTACTATAAGTGAAATTGGTGGCAGTCGTGGCTGTTTATGCTTGTGGACTGCTACGACCTTCGAAAGTTTGCCATCTCCTTCAATTCTTGTTAAGGGGATGCAAAGGCGAATTAAACAGGAAAAAAAGTGCCAAATTGTTTAAGCTTATTAACAAGTAGAAAAGCTCTGCTATCAATCAAAATATTGAATTACAAAGCAAAACTGTTTAAACATTATGAAAATGTAAGTTTTTATTTAACAATCGCTTCCCACTTGGTAATTAATCTAATATATACTAACTACGAATTTTCCATTCAATTCAGAGTATTTGATGTCAAAACAAATTATGAGCGATTAATGAAATGAAGTTACATTGCCAAATGATGTCAGCGAGGAGCTAAACTAGTTAAATTGAAAAAGCCTTTTCTAATTAGTTGGCAACACGTCTGGCTCATTTGACGATACTGAAATATTATCCCACAGCTGTCTTGCTGGCAGCGTTATTAATGTGTAGATTTATTGTATTTTTAATAAATAATGAATTTTTACAATAAAAAGGATGAAATCGAATATCTAATCTTAAATAGATAATTTATGGTGATTTTTCAGATTACTATCAATTACAGATTGTATTCCCACCTTGCTAGTTTTAAAACTTCGTCCATTAACATAAAATTTTAATTTAAAAGCGATCATTGTTCATTATGAACGATATCTACTAATTTATTACTAATAATTCTTATTTTGGAAACAAAATTCCTAGATTAATAAAACAGCGCTGAACTGAATAAGAAACTTGAAATGCAACGAATAACTTCAATGGATGTTGTACTCAAATGTTTCTGTGATTTTTTTGATGTTTTAGGATGATATTCATAATTTACTATGATGATGCAATGGTTATTTTTCTCTGTAGAATAATGTGAATAGTTTTGTGAAGTATTTCTTGAATCTTTTTCTATCCATATATATATATATATATATATATATATATATATATAT
>JAPMOQ010036298.1:0-10819 GCA_026543055.1 Argiope trifasciata
CGTGTTTTGTATGTATATGTGTGTGTCTGTGTGTGTGCGTGTGTGAAAATAAACAATAAAAGGCAAAGAAGAAATGTTCCTTGGATGAAATACACACACCCTATGCTACATATACAAAAAGAAAGTAACTAGTAACTTAAAAGAATAACTAGTTACTGAAACTTAAGAAACTAGTAAGTATTCATAGATTAAATATGAAGGAAGCATTTTGGTCTCAAAATAGGAAGTTACTACGAGAGGATTCGTCTCAAAATAGCAGATTATTTGAGAATTAGGAGGCCAATAAGGAATATAATGCTAAAAAACAAAAAAAATATTTTTAATGCAGTGAAAATTGAATTTCTATTTTAGCCAGTTTCTATTTTTTCTAGAAAAATATATTTCGTTTTAGTAATTTATAATGCTTAACTGCGTTCTAAAGATGCAACCTTGTAAATTCATAATAAAATGTAGTATCTTTTTATTATATTCATTTTTATTACTCATTACAGAGCTCCCCTGCAATGTTTTAAATTAAATTTTCAAACAAAACTTTTACTTAGTGTATAAATTATCAAAAATTCCTTACATTCGCGAAGTAACACTACGAGTGAAGAATGCATTCTAAGTCATTGCTGTCACAAACTGATGCGTTACGAAAGTAACATAAAAAACTCTCTTCGAAATGTTACTGGACAGTTTATTTTCCCTTATTTGTCTAAAACTAACGCTAATAACTCATGCAACACTGAAACGAAAAACAGACAACACACATAATGACCAAACAATGTTCAACAGAGAAGTTTTTGCAGTTTTTTTTTCTCTTATGTGTTACCAACTTCATGAGTAATAGTTACAATGCTTTTCTCTTAAGTCATTTTTCAGCTGTTAATTGCTGAGCCTCAAATGCCAAGCATCAAACGTGGCGACAAAAACGCGAACGAGTTTTTTCGGCGTTGAGAAGGGGCAATAAATAAATAAATTTTAGGAGCTTTTTTCTCTCGTTTGCAGGAGATCGAGATGCATCCGAAACTACTTTTTTCCCTACCAATGCGGTCGTTCGATGGGGAATATTTCTGGCGAGAGTTTTTATGGGAGAATTTCTTTCATTCCTTAATGTTTTTTCATTTACCGAAGCGAATGGCTTGATGACTAGGTTTGTTTGGATTTTTTTTGCGCCACAAAGCAATAATTTTAGATGATCTGCACTGCATTTATTTCATTCCGTGTCCCTTGCATATAATTTGGTTTGGAAGCAGGTTTCAAATTCTGATCTTTTTTTTTTCATCTTTTCGCATTATATACATCTTTTAATTTTATACACACACGCACAAGCACGCAAGCACACAGACGTAAGTGCTTATGTGTGTGTAATTTTTTTACAAACTTTTGTTGCATAATCTGAAATAAAGTTGTTACCTCCGAGAATGATTTGCATGGATTTGTGTTTAATAGCTTTACTATATTACCCCTTAATTTGGGTTTAGTATTTCCACAGAATCTATTGTCTAATGGGCGAGTTATTTTGAGATTAATCCTTGATAAATAGAAGCGGCTGAGATTCAAATTTTTATTTCTTTTTTTAGATAATTGTACTACCCCTATAACCGTCCCGTATGTGTAAGCCATAAACTGACCACGCTTCATCGCAATCGGATGAATGGTTTAAGAAGGTATAAGAAACATACAGACAAGCATACATTTTTATTTATAGAGATTGCATTCGTATACATCTGAAACTCCGTATCATGTTCCTGATGACAATCATAACGAACTAAATATTTGCATTGCAAATTTTTCATCCAGCAGAGCTATTGGCTACAGCTTGGCTGCTGATAGTCTGCCAAAGATTATTATACTGAGATTATTATATTATACCCTTATTATTTGTGCTAATGAGACTTTATCCCCTTTTTGATTCTTTCTCTATTACGTTGAGCTTTGTATCTTTATTATATTTAGAAAAGAAGTTATAGCCGTTTGTAATCAGCGTAGCTACTTGAAATAATCTCGTGCTTTGATAATATCAGTGATTTAAAGATAGAGGTAAGAAACAGCAAGCTCTAATACCATGATTTTAATCAGGATTATAGTTAAAGCTCATAAATTTTTGCGCATTTTGCACAGGAATTTTTTCTTGCGATGATAAAGGTTTCTTAAGTTTCCGTAAATGCTGAACTGAAATCTTCCGACTGTTCTCATTGAGAATCTCGCTGGAAAGTGATCGACGCTCTCTGAACAAAACTTCTGATTCTTTTCCACGAATTTTTGAGTCACCAGCAACGCAAGATGTGTCAGAAGAAAAATTTCTAATGATTATTTCTAGGATTTATAGTAGCTTCAAAATGTTTTAAATTTATATTCACATTATTCATTTGGATGCGGCAATCATTCTTCGTTTTGTAATGAACAATTCGTCTGACTGTCTTCTTTATTTAAATTATGCCTTCGGGCCTGGAATGGTTAACGGTGCTCCAGGCTAGAGCTTTGGGCTGGATGCCATTCAGGTTCGATCTAGCTCTTGCCATTTTGTTTCCTATTTATTTATTACAGCGATATTTAAAGGGATGCATTACTTCAATTTAAACTTTTACAGAAATACAATAAAGAAATTGAATACATTTACAGATTTATTCTCCCTGATAGACACAGTTCTTTTATAAACGGATACATTTTTTAAGAAAAATTTTAGTATTACACGGATGCTCAAATTACTTTGTCCCAGGTTTCGCATTTTGAGGTGTCGTTAAAGCTTCGAACCTGGGCCATGGTGGCCAGGTGGTATGGCCTCCATGTTAGGGGATTTGTATATCAGTCAGACCAAACTGATGTATGTGGAGAGTGTGGGCCAACTAAGCTGTTGTTCGTATCATCTGACCGTGGCTCAAAATTATTACTCAAAGTAGCCATAATGCTGCTTTACAATGATAACTTTAATATAACAAAACGTTTTGAACCATCATGGAGTTTACTTGGGTTCAATGGTTGACTTGAAATTTTATTTTATTTCAATTTTTATTTCTTTTCTTTTTTTTTGAAACTTAGAGTAAGGTTTTTACCCCAAAACCACTTTTTCTGTTGTGCGTAGGCGAACACTTTCCAAGAATTCAACAGACTCAGTCTATTCATTTCTATTGCTGCCTCAAAAATCATCACTACTTCCCAATTCAATCCAATCTTTGAAACCAAAGTAGGCAGAACAATCAAACATCTCCCACAAATCTTAAATTCATTAAGTCCTTCCCTACGTGCCGCTGACAATGGATGGACGATGTGAGGGCACAGCTTGCAATTACGGGGTGGAGGGAAACCTAAAAAGCTAACAGTTGGGTATCGAACCGGAACAGAAGGGGGGGTTGATTGACGGGGTTTCATGTCAATTAATTACGGTACCAGAAGCTTAGAGAATAAAGAATCCGGAGAGTGAATGTCCTGCTGTGTTATCATCAAAAACAGAAGTATTGAGGAAGCGAAGAGAGTTGTCGAAATTATAAGGAATTTTACCAAAGTATCAAATCAAACAACTTAATAACTAATTCACAGTAAATAGTTTTAAAATTATGTTGAAAACGTAATTACAAGATATCCAACAACATTCGAAGGAAGTTTTTTAAAAACTATTTAAAATTATTGTTTTTAGATGAACAGGGTGTGGCCATAATTAAACTGACAGTGCTCACAGTATTCTGTAACGTGATCAATTTGCGAAAATGACACCACATTTTGTAGGAAAATTAAACAAGACGGAGGACAAAAGATTCCGCAAAAAAAAGTTCCAAAAGTCACCGCTAGGGGAACGTGTGGTGCTGTGTAATAAAAAATAGTGTTAACAAATGCAAATGAATACATAAATAAAATCACATCTTTATTTTGCACATTCAAATCATGTTCAATGTGGCTGCCGTGTTTGTGGACCACATATTGCCTTCTGTGCACAGTACTCACAACGGCAGAAAGTAACATGACAGCTGGAATCTCCGTTCAGTCTGTGACATATTATTCTTCAACTTATCCAGGTCCTGGGAAAATCCTTGATAGACCTTGGGCTTAAGGTAACACCAAAGCCAGAAGTCCCATGGGATAAGATCAGGGGACCGAGGTGGCCATGCAGCTGGAAAGCAGCAGATAATGACTTCTTACGATTTGGTATGGAGTGTCAAAACTATTTGAGTGGATATGGTGTTTGCTTAAATTCTTCTGCTAAAAATCTGTGCTTAATATAAAATGAATGCTTAATAAAAAAAATAAATGCTTTTTATTATTAATGATTTATTAATGATGGTTCAATACGATGAAGCTTTCTTCTTGGCTTTATAGCACTGGAACTGAGACAGCGTTTGACAACAACGCAAGCTGGAAAAGAAATCAGCTGGAGTGAGCTTCCTAATTTTTTTCCCTCCATATTCTGTGTATCAAGTAACAAATGTACTTGTGTATTGTTAAGAGCATGCAATTCTGAAAAATAATTATACAAGAACCTACCAGAAAGCAATTTTTGAGGAGTAGTTTTGGCTATTAATAGACAGAATATGCTTATTATACAAAAACCAGATAAAGAACAAAATTTTAATCAGTTAATTTAATTTTAGTATTTTTTTCTGACCAATAAAAATTAAAATTTGTCACAAAATCAGAAACTAAATTTCAACGGATTTAAGTTAATTACGTTTGTGAATCACAAAGTATACATGCTTGTGAAATTACAGATTGACAGATGGTCATCTCCTTGATTTGGTTTTAAAATTTCATAGATGTCTAAACTTAAAATGCTCAACCTGTGTATCAATATTTATTCATTTAGCTCAATTCGTTTAAAAAATTTTTCATTTTTATTAGGATAATCAGATACAGACTTTCTTTTACATGATTGCATTCAAAATTGTATTGAAAATTTTCACACTTCCTGTAAAGTCCCTGTACCAAATTTAATACGTCTAGCTCTCCGTGGTTCTGAGTTGAGTTCACAGACAAACATCATTTGAAAAATGCTTTTTTACGGATTCAGGTAGATATAAAACGGGTGTATTTTAAAATCTCGAGTTTGAATTTTTTTCTTGATGATCACAGTACATTCGCTTATTCCTAAACCAGCAAGAATTTGGTTAAACTCCTGGCTTTCAAAATGAAACTGATGATCATTTTCTCATTTCATAATACCCATCTCAAAGTGATGCATATAATTTCTCTTATTTTTACAAGATGGTAAAAATGCAAATGAATAAAAATTAACTTATATGAGGATTTACTTCTTGTATATTTTGTATTAGATACATTTTAACTAATACACATGCTTTTGAACTATCCCTACTTTTATTACTTTTTCCAGTAATATTTGGAAGAACACTTTTGTAGTTTAATTGACGTTATTTTTTTAAATATGAAATTGTTCTTCTATAATGATTCTTATATTGAGTATCGTATTCTTATACGAGATTTCCTATACTTTGTGGCAATATGAATTTTTTTTTGTCGGTCAATTCCTATTGAATCAAATGTGACATGGATTTTAACGAATACTGTTTTAAAATAAATTGATTTACTTTTAGCAAATGTTCTGGGACTTGTACAAGGATGTGGTCCCATTGCAGGTCGATCCTGTCTTTCAAAGTCCGTATCCAATGACGATCTAGGTAAAACTATATTATTTGTTACTCTTTTTGAAAGTTAAATCATAAATAAATATGCCTATATTTTCATTTTGTATAACTATTAATGAATTAATGATGCAAGATGTATTCAGTTTTCTTCACAAATTAATTAATTGATTAAATGTTGAAAATAAATTCCTTTTTTAAGAAAAGCAATTTTCGTAGATCTATATTTTACAGGAATTATTAATATAAATCGGAAAATACATGCACGTGTCTGTCACAAGAATTTTTGATCAGAAATGCTATTTTCAACTTTCAGAAATAAATATTTATCATATGTTTGATTAAATAACAAAAATGAAATTAAAATGTAACACTTTTGCTTAGCTTTTTCACCTGAAACAGTTATCACACGAAGACGATTGATATACCATTTAAAACAGGCAAAATACATATATTTTAATGATACCCATTTAATTGTCAGGTAGCTCATTCTTTGATTTTCATAAAACGCGTAGAAATGCGTTTTAAATACAATGAATAATTAAATTCAACCAAATTTTCCTACTTTTTATCGAATTTTGCATCTTTTTTCCCTTTTTGAAGTAATTAAGTTTAAGCTATAGTTATTTAGATTTGAAAATATTTTAAATCCAACTTCTTAAATTTGTGGCACTCCCGAGTAATACATGCAATGCTCGATTCTTTTCAAGGCAAGGTGTTCTCTCTGGTGGCCATAGCCGAGTCCACATTTCCCATCGTCACTTTAATCATATTCTCGCAGATCTTCAACGCCTTCCTCGACATCTTTCCGGGGATGCCGTACATCTTACTCGCCGCCATCATCATTGTGCCCTTCTCCGTCTTTGTGTAAGTACCATACTGCATTCCGAAGATATCCGACATTTGCTTTGACTATGGTAAATTTATTGACAATTGGAACTGAACAAAATATGGTGTCGGACACATTACTAATTAAGTTGAAAGCATGTTCATAGTCATTAACACTCTTAATTTATTTATGCTAAACCTAAAAATGTTTGAGAAACCTAATATTTTAAAATGTTTTATTTATTTTCAGTATGCATTATGTATTGCCGATCTTTTCTTTCTCCCTAGATGGCTGTCTCGTAAGTCGAAGGAACATTACGAAGATATCCCCGGAAAGAATGAATGGAACCCGAAGAATGTTCCCACGATATCGAAAATGTAAACAACGACGCTTGTGATAAATTTTCTGTTTATTTATTCTTTTATTAAAAATGTTTTCTTGAAGTTTTAAATAAGTATTTCTAACTTTAAAAAAAACTTTAACTAATCCACCGAGTGTTCGAAGAACTATTATGTCTTGAATATGATATAATTTGAATAATAATATTTTATGTTCTATTAAAATCTTTGGGAACATCAGCTTTTTTTTCTTTTTACTTTTTTGTAGTGATTTAAAGCTTTAATTTGTCAAGAGATATCAAAATAATATAATTACCGAAATAAATAAAAGTTGAAATCACTGAACTTTGAAACCCTGAACAAACACTGAAATCGCACTTTTATACGTCTTCATAGTTAAAAGAAAGCGTAAAAAAGTTCATTTCAACTACATGTCTTAAAAATTACTCTTTTCATAAAAAATATTTCAAGTAAAAAATATCGTGGATGTTTAACTGAATTACTTGAGTGATGAATAGTTTGTTCATTGTACATGTTTCAGCCTATTTGAATGGATCGATTGCAAGAAAGTGAATGGTTTCATTGTCGGCGATTATTATCTGACTGATATCTCTGACATAGTTTTTATTTTAAAATATATTTTCAATTAAAAGAAAATTCTGAAATACCTTGATATAATGGTATCAATAATGATATGTCAATCAAACATTCATATTAATAGATGCAATTTATACAAAACATTTGCTAGTTTAACTCTGCATTAAGTCATCGCCAAATATCGCTTTAAGCTCAAAGTTGCAGTATTTTGACCTGATGAAACGTGCGGTGAATGCCCTTGAACTGCTTCGAACCCATCGGACAATAAATAACAGATTATTATATTTGCATGCCCCTAGACTATAAAATTGTTCATGTCTTTCCAATTGAAAGGAGTAATTAGCGCTTATTGTAATGAGATACAAGTTCAATATCATTTCTTTCATTAAGTACTATTGAGATCATTCAGGTGTCGTCATTTGACACATGTCTGAAGTTGCATCATCATTCCTAATAATCATTCATCTTATCATTAACGTCGTCCGGAAGGTGTAGGAAGAATTGGCTTATCATTAATGTCTTGACTTTTTCACCTACATCCTTTATAATTTAGCTTTTTAATCCTATTCAATATCGTTCCTTTCAACACATGTCTGTTTTTGTTCATACATAGGCGCTTATTTTTCACCCTTTTTAATAAAATGGAACTTGCATCTGGTGAATCATATTGTTTTTGTAAACAAGCATGTGGTTTAATTGCCTCTTAAATACCAAATCATCAAGGAGACACAATAAATTCAGAAAGAATACTAAATTCAAGCTATACCTTAATATTTCGTATCTATTGTACATAATTGCAATGAAACTCTTGCTCTGAGATAATAGTTATATTTGAGTGTATGAGAAAGTTTTAGACTTCCCAATACCGGTTGTTCGGGCAGAGACGGTACTGCTATTTTTAGGAGTTTTTAGTTTAGTTTAGTTATATTAACGTCCCGTTTTTAAAGCAACACGAGGGCTATGCTATTTATAGGAGACTGGCGACACTAGTCATATTCCTGAGTGGAGAACCGGTCGTCTAACATTCATGCGCAAAAGGAAAGCAATTAAATTAGGAGAGTGAGCGTTTGCTAAAATTACTTTTAAAAAAAATGACAAATATCGCTGAAAATCATTTAATTCCTACGCCTAAGCACCCGGAGTGTATTCATTATAGTTCGAATTGAATGATAGGGTATTGGAGCAACATTAAAAAAACCAGCAGCTCATTTGTTAAAATATGCGTAGGTTCTCATAGCTCTAGGTTTTGGTTCTATAGCTAATAATATAAGCACATTTGTAGCTTTGTTATCCTTAGAATTCGGAAAACTGACTTTTAGAAATGGAAGATTTTTGAAAAATCGGAAAAAAACCACTTTGGAAGTTTTTTTTTTTTTAAAGAATTTCAAAAAGATGTCTCATTGAAAAGCTGAGAAATACTTATTGAATATATTAGTGATTGGGATCACGCAGTATCAGAGTTACAAAATATGTTTTTCATTCATTAAAAAATTTGAATGCTCATCTGTAACTAAAAAGATTTAAAGCTTTAAAAAACGTAAATTAATTTTTTTTCACATTTAATCCTATTATAGGAAAGAAAAGCTGCTTTTGAAAATATAGAAGTATGACAATTTTTCTTCCTTACTTATTTTTAAAACCAAATCTAATGGGCCATTGTTCTAACGTTAAAACAAGTCGGATATTTCGTTGAAAGGCAGCTCGCTTCAATCAAGGAAACCTGCGCAATATAAGGCAGTAAAAATGCCTTTTATTTATATTTTTATTTTATATTACTTAAAATTGTTATTCTACTTTTTGGGATAGAAAGGAATTATAACTCATTTATTTTCATAGATTACCGATAGATGGAGCTACCTCCTAATGGTAGAGAGCAGTGTTATTTGAATGAAGGGAAAACCGATTCACACGTGATCGGGCTCAGTAAGCAAATACCAAAGAATTAGAGAAAAGCGCGGGAAAATAACATTAAGTCTCCACATAATCATATGTCTGTGAAAAAGGAAATTCTTCTTATTTGCAATTCTTATTCTTATAATTTGCTTAAAAAAAATTCTTATAATTTGCATTATTAGAGAAAGCAGAAATGATTAATAGTAATGTTAAAAATTACGTCGCATCCTAAAAGAAGGTAAATTGGAGTGAAGATATTTTACATTTATCCGCCATAAGATTGAAATATGGCATATTACCTGTCTCCTTGAAACTATTTTTTTTAAATTTTAATGAATTTAATTCAATTTGTAACAGTTCCCTTTTCGTATTGAGAAATTAAATCTACTATTTTATTGTTCATTACTATTATTTATAGCCTCGCACTTTTGACGAGATTTTCTTCTTCAGGCATTTTCACATCTATACTTATAATAAAGCTCGATGTGTGTGTGTGTGTTGGCGCTCTACAGGCCAGACCGTTGGACCTACAGCTATAAAATTTGGTACATGTATACCTTGGAGGTCGGGAATGTGCACCTCGGAGCCCTTTTTTCGAATTTTTAATTAGCATTTGAATTAATTAAAATTTAAGCGAAATTTCGACGTTTATCCGCTATAACTTCCGAAAATATCGCACAAACATGGTTTTTACATCAATTTAAAGATTAAACAATTAGCTTTCTTACGGTATCAGTTTTTTAAATTTATAACGTAAGCTTCTATTTTTAACGAATTTTTAAAGAAATATTTTAACCATGTTTTTTTTTATCACGTGACTGGATAAAATTAAAGAAATATAAAATGTAATATTTTCTAAAAAAAATAAAAGCAAAGCAAAGGTTTCTATAATCGTTTGCACTATCTGAATCATTAATTCAACAAATCTTTATTTACGGTAAACCTGATTGAATTTAGACAGGATATGCATTGGAATCCCGACTGAATGGCATATTTCTATAATCGTTTGCAATATCTGTATCGTTAATTCAATAATTTTTTTTTTCTATTATAAAATGTGATAGTTTCTAAAAAAATAAATGCAAAGCCAAGGTTTCTGTAATCGTTTGCAACATCTAAATCATTTATTCAATAATTTTTTACCCTTTTTCGCTTTCTTTAAAAAACATATTTAATATTTTGGCAAAATTGCCGAAAAAAACATTTTTAATATTTTGGAAGCATAACCGATAAATTATTAGAGCATTAAGTTTTTCCGAATAAAGTTACCGACTCTTTAACTACTAATAACTGAATCTTTTAACTATTAATCTTTAAACTATTTCGTAAATTTTACACTGAATTTAAAGAAAAAATAACATATATTTTTTATCTATACTTATACTAAAGCTCAATGTGTTTGTGTTGGCGCTCTACAGGCCAGACCGTGTGATCTACAGCTACCAAATTTATTACATGGGGGTCGGGAATGTGCACCTCTGAGCTCTTTTTTCGAATTTTTAAATTAGAATTTGAATTAATTTAATCTTTTAGAACTTTCCCTCCATCATCTTAAAGGAAATATTAATTTCAGGCCAATCAATGCCCGG